>JAGKTI010017212.1:0-18716 GCA_018397915.1 Birgus latro | reverse complement strand
CTGACGAAGGCCACCTCTCCTGACAGAACCTCCACGACACTGGGCCGGCACCTGTAGCAGCCCAAGGCTACGCTGCCCATCCCAGAGTCTTCCAATCCTGTCTATAGTGCCTACATTTCCGTATAGTGTATTGTGTGTCATATTGTCTTGTATTGTATTTAGTTGTATTCAAATAAGATAATATATGTGGAAGGTTGGTTGCCCAGAGTTTTTATGCCCTGTTCCTTGAGTTGCTGGAATACCTAACCAGTTATAGAAAGAGGACCCTGCTCTAGGCACCGTGTTGAAGGAACAAGCAGTTGGGCCTTAAACCTGTCGCATCCCATTGCATAACACTGGTGGCTAGCTGTGGTTCTTGACCCGGTAGGTGGCAACAAGGAATGAAGGGAAAACACGGCAAAATGGCGACCAAACCTCACGTTCAATTACAGAAATTTGACCCTGAGCAATATGACATCTGCACATACCTAGAGATAATCAAGCCACGCTTGGACATAGGATTTGAGATGGACAGGCAGAAGATAGCAGTGACCCTGCCAAACCTGGGCAAAGTAGTAGATAGTATTGCACCCAAGATCATCCCGGAGCTGACATGGGCGGACTTCACTCAACTAGCAAATCAAGCAGTCACCTCTTCTTTAGGGAAAGTAGTGGCACTAGCACAGCTCGACTCCCTAGCATACGACGGCAACCTTGACGACACACTCGTCTGGGCCAGGCGACTCGTCACTGCTGCATGATGCACCTACCCGAGAACAACACACTTTCAACACCCTGATCAGGATCCTCCCCGACGGGAGACCTGGCCGCCCATTCCTCCCCGCAACAGATTGGCACCATTAGCAAGTTTCCTATGCAGAAAACGGTGCCACCTCAAAACCCAGGGCCACTTCCAGCTCAACCAAGCTCTCCACCGGCACCATCCATCCCCAGGGCCCACCCTACACGGAAATACACCAGCCCCAGGGAGGCCAACTTAATCTCTATCAACCCGTGGGAATTCATGGCGTGCAGCCACAAATGCCCACTCCACGACATACGGGAGCAGCTTAAGGCAGACTGCCTTCCAGGGGTGCCATGAGGTTTCCTCCCTGGACGACAAGGGCACTGAAGATTAAACCCCATCAACCCCCTGCACTGATCATGGGGAAATGGAGCCTGAGGACAATGAAGCACCCCAGCAGTTGGATTTTTAGGATTGCCCCCACACCTCCCCATGGTGGCAGGGGCAACCCCACAGAAATACTGCCCCCCAGTCTATAACAAGATGAGACTTAATGGGGTAAAGGTGAGGCTTTTGGTCGATATGGGAGCAGCCAGATCCTGCCTCTATAGCCACTTTTACTCCCATCACCGTTCGACTTTTGGACCGCTTTTCCCCATCTCAGCTCACCTCGTGGACGCAGGGGATGGCCCCCTGCCCATATATGGGGAGACTCAGGCCCTACGTGCAGACACCCACCAGCAGGCTTCTGCACAACACCAGTTCATCATACTTGACTCTTTCTGTCGTTATGACGGCTACCTGGGCCTGGACTTACTTCAGAAATTACAAGCCAACATCGACTGCTACAAGCGTTGTCTTCAATTCAACAAGCCTCCAGATCCCGGCCCCCAGCCTCTATGCACGTGCATACCCCATCTCCCACCCTCTCCCCCACCTTCCCCATCGCCCCCCACCCTACACCCTCTCCTCGACCCCCCATCCCACCTTCCCTGCTACCATTGCCTCTGCTCTAACGATTCCTCCTCACCATGGAGCCTGGCTACATCTAAATCGACCCACTGGAACCTCCATCCTGTTCTCCCCCCACCTTACTACCCGGAGCCCTCTCCACCTGCCTACTAACCCCTACCTTTCTCCCCCCCCTACCGCAACATGGTGCGCATTGCCAGTGTCTCCACCACTCGCCTCACCCTGCCCAAAGGATCAGTGGTGGGAGAAATGGAGGAGGCAGAGCCCTATACACCCCTCCACTCCCCCGCACCTCTCTGTCTTTCTACCTTCCCACCCCTCGCCACATCAAGCAGACGGCCTCCGACACCTACTCCTGGAGTTTCAGGACCTATTCATGTCAGGACCAACAGACATTGGCCACACCACCTACTTGACCTATGAGATCCACATGGAAGGACCACCCATTCACCAACCATCCAGACGGAAGAACCCCAAGCAGCGAGCTGAGGAAGATTGGCAGGTCCAGGAAATGTTAGATGCCGGTGGCATCTGGCCCTCCACCAGCCTGTGGTCCTCCCCCATCGTTCCGTCAAAAAGAAAGATGGGACCATGCATTTTTGTGTGGACTATAGACGACTCAATGACGTCACCACCAAGGACGCCACTCCACTACCCAGAATAGACAATTCCCTCGACTCCTTATATGGGGTGTCATGGTTCTCCACCCTAGATCTACAGTCGGGATACTGGCAAGTTCTGGTCCATCCCGATGACTGGGGAAAGACAGCCTTCTCAACCAGCAATGGCAAATTCCGAATTTAATGTCCTTCCCTTCGGCCTCTGCAATGCTCCCGTCACCTTCTCCCAACTTATGGAGTCCGTCCTCAGTGGCCTCACCTGGGAGACCTGCCTAGCCTACCTGGATGATGTCATCGTTTTCAGCTGGACCTGGGCCGGTCACCTCCACCGCCTCAAACAGGTCTTTTCCTGCATCCGTCAAGCTGGGCTAAAACTTTGACTGTTCAAGTGCGTCCTGGCGGCATGATCCGTTGCCTTCCTGGGTCACATTATTTCCAAGGAAGGGATATCACCCAACCCTGACAAGCTGCGCGCCTCAAGATGTCCATGAAGTCCATGCTTTCCTCGGGCTAACCTCCTATTACCGTTGATTTGTAAAGGGATTTTCTGACATCGCCAAGCTTCTCCACGACATAACCAAGAAAGGCGAACCCTTCACCTGGACAGATGAGCGAATCTCTGCTTTCCACACTTTAACCCGCCCCGTCCCCTTGATGTACAATGCATGTCACAACCTTTTTTCACTCTGAGACCCACTAACGTGCATTGTATGTCAGTCAGTTGCAAGGCCCATCGTTTGCACATTTTTCAAGATTCGTGGGTGATTTTTGGTACGTGAGTGCGTGACACCTTCCTCTAGCCACCGCCAGGTGGGGACACTCGAGGACCCTGCGTGAGCCCCGCTCACCTGTGACTCGGCCACTCACCTTGTAGCAGTGACCCAGGACAGACATGACGTGCCGAGGTCTCTCTGACGAGGAAATTCAAGCCGTCCTGGATGGCTACCATGCCGAGGAATTCACTGAGGATAGTGATTCGCCTCTTGACGAAGATGTCCGGGATAAAGATTACAGTATGTGCTTCCGGCCGAGGAGACGAGTATCAGC
The DNA here is from genome assembly GCA_018397915.1 of Birgus latro. Lineage (NCBI taxonomy): Eukaryota > Metazoa > Arthropoda > Malacostraca > Decapoda > Coenobitidae > Birgus > Birgus latro. The sequence goes on along the minus strand of JAGKTI010017212.1, from coordinate 15,353 downwards.
GACGAGGAGGTGCCGCCACCTAGGAAGCGGCGGTATGTTACCTGTCATCAAGCAGGTCAGGCTAGACCACGAGGACGTGGACGCACCTCTCTCCAGCTTGTGCACGAAGGGTCAGACGAGGAGGAGGACCAGGATGAGGACGAGGACGGAGCACGTGGACGTGGTGTTGCCACGTGGTTGGCCTTTGAACGGATCTCGCCCCGTGGAACGGAAGGAACGAGGCAGCATATAAGGTATGCGCCTGTTTGTTTGTCTGGGGATGGTGGAAGTGTAGGGGCAGGAGTGAGGAGTAGTGAAAGTGAAAGTGGTGGTGCTAGGGAGGGAGGTCACGTGCTCCCACGTGATACACCTGTGTGGTGGGCAGGTGACGTGGAGCCGGTCCCCAGTACGTCATTTGCCCCACAATATTCCCGCGCTCCCTCCCCACAGTCCCGTGATGTGGGGAAGGGGGCGAAAGCGAAAGCTAAGGGAAAAGGAAAAGGGAGAGGGAAGAGGACCGCGAGTGGGGAAGGGCACCGCTCTCCACCTCACCAACCACCCCCACCACCTGACGAAGGCAACGATGGTGCTGACAGTGATTTGTCGTGGGTCTGAGAGGACAGGAGTGATTTTGAACCCATGATTCACCCCTTCACAGAGGAGTGGCGGTCTGGCTGCACTGCTCCACATATCCACCAAGGCTCCAGCAGGGTGGATTTCTTCCACCTGTACTTCTCAGACGAGTTCATGGAGAGTACAGTGAAGCAGACTAACATCTTCGCCAGGAGGATGAGGAGTGAAAGAGAGTGTCAGCGCACTCCCAGTGCTATGGTTACCCAGTCACTGTAAGTGAGATGTTTCTATTTTTTGCCTTTGTTCTCTTGGTGGGTATAGTATGGAAATGACAAATTCTGGCGTATTGGTCTACTGACCCCATTATTTACACACGTTTCTTCAGTAAATTTATGAGTCGGAATAGGTTTCAGTACATTCTGAGCTGCCTTCACTTTTTTGATACAGACGTCCCTGCAAATGCAAACAACACAGATAAAATGAGGAGAATTAGGCTTGTATTTGATCACCTACGGGAAACGTTCCGCTTGTCATTTTATCCTTACAGAGACCTCGTCATAGACGAGAATCTTGTGTTGTGGAGAGGCAGTATTTCCTTTCGCCAGTATATACCCAGCAAAAGACACAGTTTTGGGTTCAAGATCTTTGTTATGTGTGACTGTAAAACTGGTTATGTGCAAGACATAGTCTTGTACACCAGTGCACAGACAGACATAACAGAAGATCGGAGTATAGGACTCTCAGGGGATGTGGTAAAAACCATGATAGAGGAGTACCTTCATCGTGGTCACGTCTTGTACCTGGACAACTGGTACACTAGCCCTCTTCTCGCTCAGTACCTCCACCGTCACGGCACCAGAGTCTGTGGGACTGTGAAAAGAAACTGACGTCACATGGTGCAAGTCGACAGGAATGAGGTGGTTTTCTTCAAGACAAATAACATCCTCACCACTGTATGGAACCACAAGAGAGAAGTTTCCTTTCTGTCCACTGTACACCGCCCCCTGATGCACCACACAGACTCTGTGGAGTACACCAGCCAGAGGAGGGCCCATGTCTGGAAACCAGAGTCAGTAGTGGACTACAATGTGAACATGAGGCAGGTGGACCAGTCTGAATCTATGATTTCCAGTGTGGAATGTGCCAGGGTCACGATGAAGTGGTACAAGAAACTCTTCTTCCACCTGCTTGATATGGCAGTCCTCAACTGCCACTACCTCCACGCCTTGACGACTGGAAAATCCGAGACCTTCGATGGGTGAGAGCTGTCCCGAGAGATCATCGGTAAATATGCAGAGGAAAGGCCCCACTCCAGCACCCGTGTCGCCACGGCTGGCCAGACGCCCCTGCGCCGCACAGGACGTCACTTCCTTACCACCATCCCCTCTAAAGCTAACCGCTCCAGACCACAGCGCCACTGTCATGTTAGCAGGAGCTCCACCATCAGAACGAGCACTGACAGACGAGACACGAGATACGAATGTGTCGAGAGCAATGTCGGCTTGTGCCTTGAGCCCTGCTTCAAGCAGTATCACACCCTGCTACATTACTGATACTGCTGGTATACCTGTATACTCTAGGTAAGACCAGTGAATATGTGATACTGTGAATTCAGGTATATATGTGATAAGTGTTGGAAAATGGTAATAATCTCTGTGGGAAAGAAAATTGAAATTTGGAAAACAGAATGCAATAATGTTTGCTTGCGAGAATAATACGCTCACTATAATACCAAGTCATGTAAGATGTTTTTTTTTTTTATGCAAGGAAGAAGGAACCAAAGGCCACAGGCCTGCATACAGTTCCTTCAAAGAAAAAGCACAAACAATACAAAAGAGAGCCAAATTCAAGATCTGTTCATTTCGAGATGCCTGGATACACTGCGTTTGAAAGACTGGAGGTCATAGGTAGTAGGAAATACGGATAGAGGAAGACAGTTCCAGAGTTGACCAGTTGCATAAATGAAGGACTGGGAGTAACGGTTAACTCTTGCATTAGAGAGTTGGACAGAAAAGGGATGAGAGTTTGTTGCTAGACGGGTACTACGTGCCCGTCGTAGAGGTGGAGGGATGCAAGCAGACAGTTCAGAGGACCAGTGACCGTTGAAGTAGCGATGGAAGAGAGATAAAGATGCAACAGTGCAGCGAAGAGACAAAGGTTGAAGGGAATCAGTAAGAGGAGGAGAGCTAATGAGACGAGAAGCCTTTGACTCCACCTTATTGAGAGCTCCATGTGGGGAGCCTCCCCACACATGAGAGTTGTACTCCATACACGGGCAAATAAAACCCGTGTACAAGGTCAACAACTGTGCAGGGGTAAAGAAAGTTCGGAATCGGCTTAGCACACCTAATCTTTTGGAAGCAGATTTCACAAGAGATGTAATATGTTCTTTCCAAGACAAATCCCGACAGAATGAAACCCCATGCATGTTCAAGGATGATGCAGAGCTGAGCTGGACATTATTAAACACTAGTGGGTAATCCTGAGGAAGATTTTGTCGGGTTGATAAGTGTAAGAACTGAGTTTTTGATGCATTAAAAATAACAAGATTATTTTTACCCCAATCAGAGATACGAGCCAAGTCAGACATTAGGTGTGCCATAGCCTCATCCCTTTTTTGTTGAAGTAACTGCTGAGACGGACGTTGTGATAACCGATTGGAAAGGTGAAGAGTGGAATCATCAGCATTTGAGTGGATAGGGTTAGATGTACAGCTTAGAAGGTCATTGATGAATAAAAGGAAGAGAGTTGGTGATAGGACAGAGCCCTGAGGAACACCACTGTTGACAGGTCTAGGAGAAGAACGATGGCCGTCTACAACAGCGGCTATAGTACGAACAGAAAGGAAACTAGAGATGAAGGCACGGATAGAAGGAGAGAAATCGTAGGAGGGCAGTTTTTAAATTAATGATTTATGCCAGACTCGACCGAAAGCCTTTGAGATGTCAAGTGCAATGGCAAAGCTTTCGCCAAAGTCCCGAAAGGAGGATGAGCAGGATTCTGAAAGGTACGTGAGAAGATCGCCAGTGGAGCGTCCTTGACGGAACCCATATTGACGATCAGAAAGAAGGTTGTGACAGGAAAGATGCTTTAAGATTTTTCTGATAAGAATTGACTCAAAAAAACTTTTGAGACACAGGATGTTAAAGCAATTGGACGATGGTTAGAGGGTTGGGAATGGTCACCCTTCTTTGGGACTGGCTGAATGAGAGCACACTTCCAGCAAGAAGGAAAGGTCTAAGTTGATAGACAAAGGCGAAAGAGTTTACCTAGGCAGGGTGTAAGCACAGAAACACAGTGTTTGAGGACAACAGGAGGGACTCCATCAGGCCCATATGCCTTGGTAGTATTGAGGCCAGTAATGGCAGAAAATACATCAGCTGAAGAAATTTTAATGTCAGTCAAGAGGAAGTCAGAGGGGGGAAGTGATGGAGGAACAACACTGGCATCGTCTAAGGTGGAATTGGAGGAGAAAGTCTGAGCAAAGAGATCTGCTTTATCAGTAGAAGAAATAGCTACAGAACCATCAGAGTAGAAAAGAGGAGGGAAGGATGATGAGGTAAAGTTGTTAGAAAGGTTTTTGGCAAGGTGCCAGAAGGAGCGAGAAGAATTTGAGTTGGAGAGTTGAGAACATTTAGCACGGATGAAATTATTTTTAGCAGAGCGAAGAACAGACTTAGCACGTTTTCAGGCAGAAATATATAAAAGATGTGATTCAGGGGAGGGTTGGCTCCGGTACCTTTTATAGGCCCTCTTCTTGTTGCGGACACCATTAGAACAAGCGTGATTAAACCAAGGCTTTCTTGCATTAGTTAGAGGATATGAGAAAGGAATGTATGTTTCCATGCCCAAGAGAATAACCTCCGTAATGCGCAAGGCACACTCAGATGGCTCCCAGCCATGGAAGCAATAATCATTCCAGGGAAAATCAAAGATGTACTGCCTGAGGGTCTCCCAATCTGCAGCTCCAAAGTGCCACTGGCGGCGTTTCTTTGGAGGGTCCACAGGCCGTACCGGAGCGATAGGACAGGTTAAGGTAATAAGGTTATGATCGGAGGAGCCCAACGGAGAGAAAAGATTAATAGCGTAAGCAGAAGGATTAGTTTTTAGGAAAAGGTCAAGTATGTTGGAACTCTCTCCAAGGCAGTCAGGGATACTGGTAGGGTGCTGTACAAGCTGCTCTAGGTCGTTAAGGATAGAAAAGATGTAGGCTTGTTCACCAGGTGGATCAGTGAAAGGAGAGGAGAGCCAAAGGTGGTGGTGAACATTGAAATCTCCTAGAATGGAGTTTTCAGAGAAAGGAGAAATGGATAGAATGTGTTCCATCGTAGAAGTAAAATAGTCATAGAATTTTTGATAGTCAGTAGAATTAGGAGATAAGTAAACAGAACAGATATATTTAGTCAGAGAATGACAGGAGAGCCGAAGCCAGAGAGTAGAGAATTCAGAAGAATCAAGTTCAGGAACACAAGAGCAAGACAGATTGTTGTGTACATATACGCAACAGCCACCTTTGGCTTTGAAATGAGAATAGAGAAAGTAGGAGGATACAGAATAGGGTTTGCTGTCAGTTGCCTCAGACAGCTGAGTCTCAGAGAGAAAGAGAAAGTGAGGTTTAGAGGAGAAGAGGTGGTGTTCAACGGGGCGAAAGTTAGAGGAAAGGCCGCGAATGTTACAGAAATGAAGGAGTGAGTCAGACAGTGGTTCCAGGCAGCTCTGTGAGTCGTCACCGGGAGAGGGGCGAGTGGTGGGGGCATTTATGGTGCCCCCTCCCTGGGGACTCGGAGGCATGATTTACGTGCGCCATCTTTTTTTTTTTCACAAATTTTGAAAAGGGAGTGTAGTGTGTAGCGTGCATGTAGTTTGGTGTTGACACTTAGAGAAACTTGTATTGCAGAGCATGCTGGCCTACTCTCTTACTGAGACACTGAAAAAGTTCAGCAAAGGGGGATGGTCAGGAACAAGTCCTGAGGGCTGATGAAACGGGAGCTCCAGCTCTCCCTGTCATCAGCATTCCATCCACCTTGGGAGTACTGCCCTGCTCGACTGGTGCTACAGTCTACTCCTACCAAACAATGTGCAAACAATGGTAATATTCTTTGTGGATAAGTATAATGGAAATTGAAGAATACAATGTAATACTGCGTGCTTGCGAGATTATTACGTTCGGCATATAAATATGCGATAAAATTACGCACACGATAATAGTAAGGCCTGTCAATATGTCATAACAGTTTTAGAAGTTGAAAACTGGTATGATCTTTGTGAAAACTATACTCGAAGTTGAAAATAAAATAGGAATACTATGTGCTTGCAAAAATATCGCGCTCAATATTACTGTATAGTAAGGCATGTCAAAATGCGATAATATTACGCTCACAAATGATGGTAAGGCCTGTCAATATGTGATAAGTGTTATAGAAAGTTGAAAATGATATAATGATTGTAGAAAAGTATAATGTAAACTGAGAAATAGAATGTAAATTGAAAGAACAGTCTCAGGGAGTCAACTGTGACAGAAATCGGCGATTTTCATGTAGTCGCAAAATGAACATAAACTTATATCGCCTAAATTTTTGTTTGAAAACCAATATATTCTTATACAAAATGTTAATTTTGACCTAATAAATATATATTGATGTATCATGGGTGGTTTGGTGTAGTTACCTCATCATAGAAAATGCGACACCTGCAGCGCGCCTTCACAGAGTACGAGGCCAGGTGCGCGAAGGCATGCCTGTCCAGACCAATTCTGAGCATAGGTAAGCACTTTCTTGGTGATTTTCCATTGTTTCTCACCAAAAGTGGAGTACTGAGCCAAAGAACAAAAAGTCGAAAATCGGTTGGGCTCTGGGGGTGGGTTGGGTAAAAAAGTGGTTGGGACAGGGAGGGTTAAAGACCAAGCTGATCACCACCCCTGTTGTTGCCTTCCCTGATTACACCCTACCCTTCCGCCTCTACAGGTATGTATCCCTAGTAGCGATAAGTGCCGTCCTTGCCCAGGTCCAAGAAGGGCGGGAGCATATCATCGCCTGGACCAGCCACACTCTCAGCCAAGATGAGAGGAATTATGCTGGCACAAAGCAGGAATGCCTCGGCATCATATGGGCGTTGGAGCACTTCTGGGCCTACCTCTCAGGCACGAAAGTCGCCATTATCCCCGACCATCAGTCTCTACAGTGGCTCCGCCAGTCTAACACCCACAGCGCCCAACTCATCCGTTGAAGGGAAACAGCGCCCAACTCATCCGTTGGAGGGAAACACTGGAAGAATTCCAATACAAAATCTCAAATGGTCCTGGCAAGCTCCACACCAACGCCGATGCTCTGTACCAACTCCCGATCCAATCAAACAGCGCCGAATCAGACCTCTTACAACAGTGGCGCAACAAGGACCGTCCCCACTGGATTCCACCCCAAATCTTCGCCAAACTCCACCACCAAGGCGACCACCTCTTCACTCAGTCAGTGCACATTGTGCTAGACCCAGACACCGCCCTAGACATCCTAACCCAGCTCCATTCCAACAATGGTATCCAGCTGGACACCAAGAAACTACTGCAGGTATTCTGCGACACCTACTGGGCACCTAACCCCTCCAACCTGGCCAAACAAGTAATCCAGACCTGCCGGGCCTGCACGCTGGGGAAAGACAACACCCACACTCCTGGCCCCACTGGGAGCATCACCACCCACAAACACTGGCAATTACTTGCCGTGGACGTAGTAGGACCTCTGCCCCCCAAAGCCGGCTACCGATACATTATCACATTCGTGGATACTTATTCAAAATTCCTCATCACCCGCCCAGCCAAGGAACATCATGCCGTGGCCATAGCCAAAGCCCTTGTCCACCACGTATTCCCATATTTTGGTATCCCCCATGCGCTGCATTCGGACAATGTGCCGAAATTCACCAGTAAAGTGTGGCAAGATATCACCACTATTTTTGGATATCAGGTCTCCCACTCCTCTCCCTGCTGGCCCCAAGGAACGGGATGTGCGAGAGGAGCCACCGCACCCTCTTCAACCAGATGCGGACCCACATAGAGGAGACTAAAAATTAAGATTGGCCCACCCACATTAAAATCATTCAGTGGGGAATGAATTCCTGTCCCCGAGACGATGGCACTTCACCCAATGAACGGGTCTTTGGAGAAGCTCTCCTCCTACCCTTACGACACCACCTACAGCCACCTTTCACGTCCCCGATGTCCGACCCTTTTCACCAGCTCAAGAGAAGGCTACACCACCTCCAAAAACAGCAGGACATTCAGCCGGACGTTGCCTCATCTAACCCCTACAAGCCTGGAGACCTAGTAGTGGTGGTCCAACTCCCAACCCCCAACATGTTAGCACCACGATTCATGGGGCCCTACACAATCACCCACATCCCCAACCACTACAAAGTCACCATTGATTACAGCAACACCCACTGCACCTACTGCAACAGACATGTGCGATCTTTCTTGGCTGGCACATCTCCTCCCCCCCGTTCCCTAAATCCACCCATCCCACCACCTCGCTCTCTCTCACAACCACATCATCTCTCTCTAAAGCATACACCCTTTGTTTCACACTGTCCTCCTCCTCTGCATCCTCCCCCACCCCCTCTCCCCCACCAGCAAGCTCACCTCACTCCTCCCTCTCCGCCTCGCCTACCCCAGCTTTTACCCCGGTGACCTCACCTCATACCTCACCTCGCACCACCACACCACCACCACCAACCCAGCCGCCGCACCAAGAAACTCACACACCACCCCCAGTCACACCACTGTGCCCCAGACACTCCACCCACATCTCTTCACCCACACTTCCCTCTCCAAGCCACTCCAGAGCACATCCACCACCCCTGATCATCCCCCCTACTCCGCCTCCAAAGACCCGCATGCCACCAACCCAGCCGCTGACATGCACAGCCACCACACCACCCAACCTCACCTATCACTCACCACCCACACCCACCCTTACCACCACTGTCACCAGATCGGGGCAGATTTCCCACCAGCCAAAAAGATAGACCACCTCCCCCTTACCCACACCCCAACCACATCCACACCACGCAAAATGACCCCCATCACATTCCGCATACACCAAGTACACTGGAAAATTCCACCTAGCCAACTCCCAGGAGAGAAGAATAGCTTCTCCCCTCACCAGCAGCATAAAACACTAGCCACCTCTGTGGCCAGCGTTGAGCTGGGAGACACCGACGCCTCGTCACCACCAACCATGAAGATCCGCCGCATCGTGTGGGCTCCAGCCCAAGGCAGAAAGTATCTCATCAGAGGAACCTTCTGCCTTCTTTCCCTCCTGCAGGAATCAACACAAACCTCCACCCTGTACATCACGTATTCCCACCAACACAGCCCTGACACCATCACTCCACACTGGAAGTCCCTACTATGCCACCTCACACCACAACACTGGACCGCCACCACCGACACATACTACCTCCAGGCACGGGAACGAGACATTTTCCCCGATGACGGTAGAAAAATGCACATCAAAATAGTCCCCCACCCATGAAGGTATGACAGGGGTGTGACCCCCACCCCAGGAGGGAACAATAGGGAGGCTGAGAAGGAGCGCACAGAGTCAGGGCCACAGGAGATTATCTCCCCCACTACCCTACGCCCCTCTTGTCCGCAACCAACACAAACCGGAGTGTACAGTAACAGCACACTACAGTCCAGCCAGGCCAGCGGTCCTCAGGTTTAGGGTGGTGCTAGCTCCATAGCCCCAAACAGCACCTTGGTGACGGCCACTAGCTGCACCAGGGACGAGATGGCCACCACCTGCTCTGCAGCTGCTACCCTCCCTCAGCAAGACCAAGTAATGGCCACCAGTGGTACCCGGGGGAGGATGGCCACCAGCCGCTCCCTGTTAATCGGCCCTCCAAGAGACAGGGTTTCGGTGACAGCCACTAGCCACACCTCGACTGCCTTCTCAAGAGGGGACATCAACTTGGTGACAGCCACTAGCTGCATCACCTTTGGTCCCCCTGGGGAACGGGACTCAGGTGACAGCCACAAGCCACACCAGTAGGCAGGTGATGACCACTACCGCACTTTGTCTGCCGTCCGTCAGGGAAGGAAGACCCAGGTGGCAGCCATCAGCCGCATTAGGGGTGCAGTGTTATTGGGGCATGACACCTCAGTGACGGCCACTAGCCACACCAGCGGGCGTGTGACAGCCACAAGCCGCATTCTGCCCGCAGTCAGTCAGGAGCACAGGAACGCAGTGACGGCCACTCAGCGCTCCGCGCCTGCTGTTCTAGGGGACTTAGCAATGGCCACCAGCAATGCTGAGGAGGGAATGGCCACGCACCGCCCCTCACCCCCTACCCCTGTACCTTCCCCCTTTGAGGAGTTCCATTGCTTGCCCACCTCCACCTGTGGCAGAGAAGGATCCCTCCCCATCACTCCACTCAGAGACCCTTCTCTGGAGGAGCAACCCCTGGAGGAGGTCTGGCAAGGCCCCATGGTATTACCCTGGGTACGAGCCCTACAACCTGCTCCCAAGCGACACCAACCCCTGATGGACTCACCACGAGAAGGATGCCACTGACCCCAACGGACGAGGATCCTGCCAGCGAGAGACCGCAGCCCTCAGACCCGCTGGGACAGCCCTAGGACACCGGGGCGTGAACTCCTCTACCCTGCCAAATGACGTCCTGATCGACAGATGTAATCAAGTGCGCCTGCTCTCTCTGTTCAGGCCCAGCCCAGAGGCCAGACCTTAAGGCCCCCTCAGTGACGGGCACCTCACCATGCCACCCTGCAGCCGATCCCAGACGGCCAACCCCCAGAAATATTCCCGTGTCTCCTGACGAAGGTTGCCTCACTTGACAGGACCTCCACGACACCGGGCCGGTACCTGTAGCAGCCGAAGGTTACGCCAACCCAGCAACAGTCCCATTCCTCCTGACGGAGGCCACCTCACTGGGTGGGACCTCTACGACACCGGGCCGGCACCTGTAGCAGCCCAAGGCTATGCCGCCCATCCCAGAGTCCTCTGATCCTATCTATAATGCCTACACTACTCTATAGTGTATTGTGTGTCATATTGTCTTGTATTGTTTTCAGTTGTATTCAGATAAGGTAATATACATGTAAGGTTGGTTGCCCAAAGTTTTCATGCCCTGTTCCTTGAGTTACTGGAATACCTAACCCGGTCTACAAAGAGGACCCCGCTCTAGGTGCCGTGTTTAAGGAACAAGCATTTGGGCCCTAAACCCGTTGCATCCCATCTCATAACACATATCATTGCCTTGCTACGCATTTTCGAAGCTGCTAACACTTCGCTTACTCAGCAGAGAGAAAATTAATTTTGTCTTATTTTCACGAAAATGATCACTAATTCATTTTTTTAAATTCAAGATATAAAATAACACTTTTAGGCACTCTGGTTTGATTTTTACCCACATCTTTTTACCTAGCATTTACGTGAGTGAACAGGTGTAGGCTACCAGTGGCGTTTGGGAACACATGGGCAGTCATTACAAACTTTATGGAAATGCCTGCCATAACCACAGATGATGTAAATTTTTCTCTTACATGGTGCAGTTCCTGGTGTTGTGCTGAAAGTGGCAACATCGGTGGTCACCGTGGCAAAGTCGCCTCTTCCCCTCTACCTCACCATCATTGTCATACCATGCACTCTCTACTGCATGTGTTTCTGCAAAATCATCTCTGGCTTTGCCTTCAGCACTCGTCCACGGGTCATCATTTTTTTTTCTATTTAACAACAGAGGAAGGAAAAACAAATGAATGAGCAAATAGTCCATGCACAAGATTACTGGCATCCTCCATTCATAAAGTATCTGTAACAGTTGCAAATTACTGGCATCCTCCTTTCACAAAATATCTGTAACAGTTGGACTTGAGCAGCTTTTGGTCGAAATTTGGGAGGGAAATAGTCTTGGGGAAGCAAGTTCCAATGAGATGCGGTTCGGGGAATAAAAGAATTCTGATAGGCAGAAGTTCTGCGCGAATAATCGTGGCATCAGTTTATTGAGTGTGGTAGGGAAGGTATTTGGAAGAATTATTATAGAGGAAGTAAGAGAGATATCGGAAGTCCTGATAAACGATGAACAAAGTGGCTATGGGAGTGGCAGAGAATGTGTGGATCTAGTGTTTGCTGTGAGACAGATAGTGGAGAAGGCTTATGAGATGGACTGTAAGGTGTTTTTGACATTCATGGATCTGGAAAAAGCTATACGACAAAGCAGACAGAAAAGGATTGTGGAAGGTAAGCTGTCAGGTGCCATCAACAGTTTTGATGATGGTAGTGAAGCATGTGTAAGGGTAAATGGGCATCTAAGTGAATGGTTCATGATCTGTGTGGGCGTGCGACAAGGTTGTGTGATGTCCTCATGGCTGTTCAGTATATATTATATGGATGGGATGATGAGAGAAGTAAAAAACACGAGTAATGGAGAAAGGGATGGCGTTGGTAATGAATGGTGATGGATGGAATATCCCAAATTTATTGTAAGCTAATGATGCAGTACTGCTTGCAAATCCCGGACAAGAACATGGTAGACCAGTGCAGAGTTTTGCTGATGTCTGTAAGCGTCGTGCCTTGAGAGTAAATATAAAAAGGAGCAGTGTGGTTATTGAGAGAGAAGGTGACTCCCAGTGTGATGTTACAGTGACTGGAGAGAGACTGGAATTGGTGAGAGAGTTCAAATACCTGGGTACAGTGACAGAAATGAGAGGAAAATGTGCAAAAGAAGTGGGAAGCAGAGTGACACAAGAATGGAAGGTAACTGGTGGACTGAAGGCCTGGATGAGAAAAAGAGGCTTGAATGTTGCAGCAGCACGAGGCTTACATGAAGGAGTGTTAGAGCCAACTTTTAACATACGGATGTGAGACTATGGTGTGATTTGAAAATGAAAAGTCAAGCGTGAAAGCATTGGAGATGGGACTGCTGAGGAATGCATGTGGAGTACTGAGAGTGGATAGGATACGAAATAATGTGATTCGTGAAAGATGTGAAATAAGGACGTCTGTAGACACCAGAATCGAAGAGTGTACTGAGATGGTATGGTCATGTGGAGAGAATGGATAAGAGTGGTGAGAAAGGTATATCTGAGCAAATTTGAAGGACGGAGGAGGCGAGGTACGCCAAGGAGAAGGTGGAGGGATATGGTGGACGAGTGTGTGGGGAAGAGAGGTTTGGAAGTTGGTGAGGCTAGGGGACTGATAAGAGATTGAGCTGGCTGGATGAACATTGTGAGAAGAAGTGCATGATCAGGGATTTAGCACCCCTTTTTAACGCGACAGTGTCTGGACTGACTCAGTCGGCTACATTGATGTGAAGCTACAGAAAGTGGTGAATGTTTTTGGCGTATCAGACAGAACTAGGATTCTGGGGGCTTGAATGGTGAATGATGGAATTGTGTCCCATTGGACTGAGCAAATTTGGGCTATGTGGACGTTGCTACTCTTCACCCTGCCCTAGGGTGGGAAAGGAGGTCCGAATGATGATGATAAGTTCTGCAATATTGCTGTGTGACATTCCGGTCATGAGCGCTACCAGGTGCCCATGTAGCACGAGGGAAGGCATGGAGAAGTGGCACAATGGACGCAACTTAGTCTGAGCATTTGCCATAAAAGTATCTGTAAAACAGTGCAAGGGAAGCAACATTCTTCTTACTTGTTAGCGAGGTAGTTTATTTGTAACAGGAGGGTTATCAATAATTCCAACAGCTTTGTTATGAATTTTTTGTTGTTGCTTTAGTGCAACGTCTCCACATCCATTCCACAAGGATGTGCGATATTCAAACTGAGAGCGGACATGACTCTGATAAATTATAGCTAACTGCTCGTTAGTGAAGAAGTTACAGACTCAGTACAATTATCCAAGTATCTTTGAGGTGGTTTTAGCAAGTGATCTGACATAAGAGGTCCAGCTGAGGGCACTGTTAGCTCTTGCATTAGAGAGCTGGACTGAAAAGGGATGAGAGTTTGTTGCTAGACGGGTGCTACGCGCCCGTCATAGAGGTGGAGGGATGCAAGCAGACAGTTCAGAGAAGCAGTGACTTTTGAAGTAGTGATAGAAAAGTAATAAAGATGCAACAGTGTGGTGAAGACATTGTAGGAGTAGCCAAGGCGGTTGTAGGTCTATAATTTGCTGAGTTGAAGATTTAACCTCAGTTCACCTGTTGTCAACGATGGGAAGAGTTAAAGATGAAATCTGGGTTGATTGCAGTTTTATTCTCAATGTTAACTCTGAGTTTATCACACACGTGAGAGTGTCTAGTGCTGGTTAACTGTCGCGAGCCTGCCCGCTGTCTCCCACCGTGCTCTTCACTCCTTCTTCCTCTCTCCCTGCTCTCTCTTGTCAATCTGAATCTTGTCCTTTTCCCTCTGGTCTAAGGAAAGCCTCGTCACGTGGACGTATATTAGTAGCTTTAGTTGTACTTTTAGCATTGTCAAACAACTTGCATATAGGCATATATCTATACAATTATTTTTACTTGCTCAAGTGCATAGAGGACATATTTCAAATTACTCCATGACATGTATAAGAGATTTATAATATGTTCTTATTGCACATTTTTCTTCTACAAGACCATATATTACCATTGCAATGTGTCGTGGGTCCGCCGTTGTGTGTGACCGAGCGATGTCGTAACTCTAAATATTAGTAAACTCTAGCATATATAACTTGTATATTATTGGAGACTAGAGAGAGTGAGAGAGAGAGATAAGGAAGTGGAGATATTGCAAGGTGTTACTTGACCAGCCCAGGAAGTGGCAAACTTTACACTTTCTACCGTGGGAAGCTGACACATGCACACATACATACACACATACAGTGTTCTAGAAGGTTCAGGGACATGCATAGTCCACGTGACGAGGCTTTCATTTTCCCTCTTGTCTAAGGAAAGCCTCATCAACCCAAATTTCATCTTTAACTCATCTCACCACTGCCACCAAATGTTGTAGGCGTAGCCAAGGTGGTTGTAGGTCTATAATTTGTTGAGCTGTAGATATAACCTCAGTTCACTTGTTGTCAACGATGGGAAGAGTTAAAGCTGAAATTTGGGTTGATTGCAGTTTTATTCTCAATGTTAACTCTGAGTCTATCACACACGAGAGAGTGTCCAGTGCTGGTTAACTGTCGCGAGCCTGCCCTCTGTCTCCCACTGTGCTCTTCACTCCTTCTTCCTCTCTCCCTGCTCTCTCTAGTCAATCTGAATCTCGTCCTTTTCCCTCTGGTCTAAGGAAAGCCTCGTCACGTGGACTATGCGTGTCCCCGAACCTTCTAGAACACTGTATGTGTGTATGTATGTGTGTATGTGTCAGCTTCCCACGGTAGAAAGTGTAAAGTTTGCCACTTCCTGAGCTGGTCAAGCAACACCTTGCAATATCTCCAATTCCTTATCTCTCTCTCTCACTCTCTCTAGTCTCCTATAATATACAAGTTATATATGCTAGAGTGTACTAATATTTAGAGTTGCGACAAAGAGACAGAGGTTGAAGGGAGCCAATAAGAGATGGAGAGTTAATGATACGAAAAGCCTTTAACTCCACCATACTGAGAGAGCTGTAAGTGGGGAGCCTTCCCACACATGAGAATTCTACTCTACATAGGGTCGAATAAAACCCGTGTATAAAGTCAACAACTGCAGCGGTGAAGAAGGTACAGAGTCGGCTTAGCACACCTAATCTCTTGGAAACAGATTTTACAAGAGATGTAATATGATCTTTCCAAGATAAGTTCCAAGAGAATGAAACCCCATGCAAAATTGAGCTGGATATTATTAAACATTAGTGGGTACTCCTGTG
>JAGKTI010017210.1:0-18717 GCA_018397915.1 Birgus latro | reverse complement strand
AGCTGGCCTAAGTACCAGTCGTGGTTTAATACAAAGAGTTGTGCTAACGTGGAGTAGCAAAACTGTATTAAATAAGTGGGAAAATTAAAAACAACTGTTACATTTAACAAAGCTTAAGAAAACGAACTGTAAATTTATTAAATACAAGCAAATAAATTTACGTTACATGACTCCAATTCAAATCAAAGGAAGGGAAATGCACTCACTCACTCAGACAAACAGCTAAATATCTCAAAAGCTTAAGCCTAGGAAAACAAGAAAATACTAATCGGTATAGATGGGACTGTGCTGTAGTCGATCACCAAGAATTGGTAGGAGCTCGGGAACACACGCCGATACAAGCTGAGATCTAAAATCGCTAAGAAAAACGATCACTCGAGCTTTCGTATGGGCACAACCCGCTCGTTCCGTGGCTAAAACCAGACTGAGCTCTGATTTTAATACACAGCACGAGAGCGTGTGAAGGGGCAGGGCCGGCATTAACGGCCCAGAGCGGGACCGATAATCCAAAATTTATCGCTCAGAGGAATGCACCACCCACACACAAAAACAATCACTCGCGGAAGAATGACGAAAGTTTTGACAACTTGATGTGAATACAAGCACGCGAGCGGACGGTTTGAGAGAATGAGCGAAACATCGTACATTTCATAATAATTCGTTCCTCCCACAAAATCACTCGATGTCACAATTTACTTTACATGATTTTACGATGTAGAAAATTCGTGACAATATTACTCAATAAACAACATTTCCTTAGATAAAATCTCTCAATACTGTGATTTCTCTTGAGACTGAATTCTGGATTATTAACTTTTGTCAATTTTTTTCCCCCTAAGCCGTGACTTCAAGGACAAGAAGTATTGCATATTGTGAAATAGTTCCGGCTGATAGCATCCGTTTTGGAACTAGGTCCATTCTCTTTTAATCTAATAATGGCTGAATAAGTGTATTTCTCATCAAAAATGCTGAATATGCAACTTCAAGTGTTCTCAATGATGATTGTAAAGCACATTATTTTATATTCAGAACTAAGAAGACACTTGTGAGGGTGAAAATGTCACAATATGGATAACAAGAAGTCGACTGACACGTAAAGAGAGCTGGCACCTTAGGTTTTTAAGAACAAAAAGCTTGAAACATTGTGAGGATCACCGAAACAATATAAAAACCGATTTTTCCCCCCTGCAGCAGAAGTCGTTTAAAAGTACGTCGAGCCTCCTGGCGGTTTTAAAAAAAAAACCATTTGCACAAAACCAAGGTTTATGTAACACCATAAACCACATTTCCTTGGGTAAAATTTCACAATTTTGTGATTCCCCTTGAGACGGAAATCTGGTGTATTAACTTGTGTCGATTTTTTTTTCCCCTTAGCAGTGACTACAAGGGCAAAAAGTAGTGCAAATTGTGAAATAGTTCCGGGTGATAACATCCGTTTTGGAGGTATGTCCATTCTCTTTTAATCTAATTATGGCTGAATAAGTATATTTCTCGGCGAAAACGCAGAATTTGCAACTTCATCAAGTGTTCTCAAAGTTGATTGTAAAACGCATTATTTTATATTCAGAACTAAGAAGACACTTGTGAGGGTGAAAATGTCACATTTATTAAGGATAACAAGATGTCGACTCACACGTAAAGAGAGCTGGCACCTTAGGTTTTTAAGAACAAAAAGGTTGAAGCATTGTGAGGATCACCGAAACAATTTAAAAACTTAGATTATTTTTTCTCTCTCCAGCAGAAGCTATTTAAAAATACATCGGGCCTCGTGGCGGTAAAAAAAAAAAATAATAAAATAAAAAAATTAAAAGAAACCAATACTTGCACAATATCAAGGTTTATTTTACATCATAAATTACATTTCCTTGGGTAAAAACTCTCAATACTGTGATTCCTCTTGAGACCTAATTCTGGATTATTAACTCATTTGTCGATTTTTTTTTTTCTACCCTTAGCCGTGACTTCAAGGACAAGAAATAGTGCAAATTGTGAAATAGTTCCGGCTGATACCATCCGTTTTGGAGGTAGGTCCATTCTCTTTTAATATAATGATGGCTGAATAAGCGTATTTCTCGACGAAAGCGCTAAATATGCAAATTCCTCAAGTGTTCTCAAAGTTGATTGTAAAACACATTATTTTACTTTCAGAACAAAGAAGACACTTGTGAGGGTGAAAATGTCACATTTATGAAGGATAACAAGGGGTCGACTAACACGTAAAGAGAGCTGACACATAAGGTTTTTTTGTACAAAAAGCTTGAAACATAGTAAGGATCACCAAAACAATTTAAAAACTTCGATTTATTTTTTCTCTCCATTAGAAACATTTTAAAATTACATCGAACCTCCTGGCGGTTTAATAATAAAGAAAAAAACTAATATTTGCACAATATCAAGGTTAACGTTACACCATAAACCACATTTCCTTAGGTAAAATCTTTCAATACTGTGATTCCCCTTGAGACGGAATTCTGGATTATTATCTTATTTGTCGATATTTTTTTTCCCCTTAGGCGTGACTTCAAGGACAAGAAGCAGTGCAAATTCTGAAATAGTACCGTCTGATAACATCCGTTTTGGAGGTAGGTTCATTGTCTTTTAATCTAATGATGGCTGAATAAGCGTATTTCACGACGAAAACGCTGAATATACAACTTCTTCAAGTGTTCTCAAAGTTGATTATAAAACACATTATTTTACATTAAGAACTACGAAGACACTTGTGAGGGTGAAAATGTCACACTTATGAAGGATAACAATAAGTCGACTGGCACGTAAAGAGAGCTGACACATTACGTTTCTAAGAACAAAAAGCTTGAAGCACTGTGAGGATCACCGAAACAATTTAAAGACTTCGATTCTTTTCTCTCTCTTTCCATTAGAAGCAGTTTCAAATTACGTCGAGCCTCCTGGCGGTTAAAAAAAAAATAATAATAATAAAATAAATAATATTTGCTCAATATCAAGGTTTATGTTACACCATAAACCACATTTCTTTAGGTAAAATCTGTCAACACTGTGATTCCCCTTGAGACGGAATTCTGAATTTTTAACTTATTTGTCGATTTTTTTCCCCCTTAGCCGTGACTTCAAGGACAATAAGTACTGGGAATTGTGAAATAGTACAGGATGATAGCATCCGCTTTGGAAGAAGGTCCATTTTCTTTTAATCTAATGATGGCTGAATAAGCGTATTTCTCGGCGAAAACGCTGAATATGCAACTTCCTCAAGTGTTCTCAAAGTTGATTGTAAAACACATTATTTTATATTCAGAACTAAGAAGACACTTGTAAGGGTGAAAATGTCACACTTATGAAGGATAACAAGAAGTCGACTGACACGTAAAGAGAGCTTGCACATTAGGTTTTTAAGAACAAAAAGCTTGAACCATTGTGTGGATCACCGAAACAATTTAAAAACTTCGATTTTTTTTTTTACATCCATCACTTGCAGTTTAAAATTACGTCGAGTCTCCAGGCGGTAAAAAAAAAAAAAAAAAAACAAGTATTTGCACAATATCAAGGATTATGTTACACCATAAACCACATTTCTTTAGGTAAAATCTCTCAATACTGTGATTCCTCTTGAGACGGTATTCTGGATTATTAACTTATTTGATGATTTCTTATTTTTTACCCTTAGCCGTGACTTCAAGATCAAGAAGTAGTGCAAATTGTGAAATAGTTCCTGGCGATAGCATCCGTTAAGGAGGTAGGTCCCTTCTCTTTTAATCTAACGATGGCTGAATAAGCGTATTTCTCGGCTATAACACTGAATATGCAACTTCCTCAAGTGTTCTCTAAGTTTATTGTAAAACACATTATTTTATATTCAGAACTAAGAAGACACTTATTAGGGTGAAAATGTCACATTTATAAAGGATAACAAGAAGTCGACTGACACATAAAGAGAGCTGCCACCTTAGGTTTTTAAGAACAAAAAGCCTGAAACATTGTGAGGATCACCGAAACAATTTAAAAACTTCGATTTTTTTTCTCCATCATAAGCTGTTTAAAATTACGTCGAGCCTCCTGGCGGTTAAAGAAAAAAATATATATATTTGCACAATATCAAGGTTTATTTTACACCATAAACCCCATTTCCTTAGGTAAAATCTCTCAATACTGTGATTCCTCTTGAGACGGAATTCTGGATTATTAGCTTTTTTGTCGATTTTTTTTTTTTTACCCTTAGCCGTGACTTCAAGGACAAGAAGTAGTGCAAATTGTGAAACAGTTCCGGTTGATAGCATCTGTTTTGGAGGTAGGTCCATTCTCTTTTAATCTAATGATGTTTGAATAAGCGTATTTCTCGGTGAAAACTCTGAATATGCAACTTTTTCAAGTATTCTCACAGTTGATTGTAAAACATATTATTTTATATTCAGAACTAAGAAGACACTTGTGAGAGTGAAAATGTCACATTTATCAAGATAACAATCAGTCGACTGACACGTAAAGATAGCTGGCACTTTAGGTTTTTAAGAACAAAAATCTTGAAACATTGTGAGAATCACCGAAACAATTTTTAAAAAATCGATTTTTGTTTCCCCATCAGAAGCTGTTTAAAATTACGTCGAGCCTCCTGGCTACTAAAAAAAAAAAATCAAATATTTTCACAAAATCAAGGTTTATTTTACACTATAAATCACATTTCCTTAGGAAAAATCGCTCAATACTGTGATTCCTCTTGAGACGGAATTCTGGATTATTAACTTCTGATCTGTCGATTTTTTTTTCCCCTTAGCAGTGACTTCAAGGACAAGACGTACTGCAAATTGTGAAATAGTTCCGGCTGATAGCATCCGTTGTGGAGGTAGGTCCATTCTCTTTTAATCTAATGATGGCTGAATAAGCGTATTTCTCTGCGGAAATGCTGAATATGCAACTTCCTCAAGTGTTCTCAATGTTGACTGTAAAGCACATTATTTTATATTCAGAACTAAGAAGACACTTGTGAGGGTGAAAATGTCACATTTTTGAAAGACAACAAGAACTTCACTCACACGGAAAGAGAGTTGGCACCTTAAGTTTTTAAGAACAAAATGCTTGAAACATCATGAGGATCACCGAAACAATTTAAAAACTTCGATTTTTTTTTCCCCCCATTAGAAGCTGTTTAAATTACGTCGATCCTCCTGGCGGTTAAAAATAAAAAATAAAAAATAAAATAATAAAACGAATTTTAACACAATATCAAGGTTTATTTTACACCATAAACCACATTTCCTTAGGTAAACTCTCTCAGTACTGTGATTCCTCTTGAGACGGAATTCTGTATTATTAACTTATTTGTCGATTTTTTTTTTACCCTTAGCCGCGACATCAAGGACAAGATAGTGTGCAAATTGTGAAATAGTTCCGGCTGATAGCATCCGTTTTGAAGGTAGGTCCATTCTCTTTTAATCTAATGATGGCTGAATAATCGTATTTCTCGGCTAGAACGCTTAATATGCAACTTCGTCATGTGTTCTCAAAGTTGATTGTAAGACATTATTTTATATTCAGATCGAAGAAGACACTTGTGAGGGTGAAAATATCACATTTATGAAGGATAACAAGATGTCGACTGACAAGTAAAGAGAGCTGGCTTCTTAGGTTTTTAAGAGCAAAAAGCTTGAAATATTGTGAGGATCACTGAAACAATTTAAAAATTTCAATTTTTTCTTCTCTCCATCAGAAGCAGTTTAAAATTACGTCGAGCTTCCTGTGTCGTGCAGACCTCTGGCCCGTCTCTCTCTCACACTGGACTTAGTCTCAGTCATAGAGGAATATTTTTGGGAGTTTAGTCCGTTTTGGACAGTTGTTGGACTTAGTCTCAGACACTGATGAGAATTTTTCTGAGTTTTCCTACATTTTCACGGAATCTGTCTCAGAAGAGTAGACTGCTGTCTTACTCTCTGTGATTGTGAGAGTGTGTGTGTGTGTGTGTGTCTGTGTGTCTGTGTGTGTGTGTGTGTGTGTGTGTGTTTTTCCTGCCCGCCGTTAGTGTTCCTCACTGTAGTACGACGACGAACCCTGAAGGGGTGCCGTTAGGGCACTTCCATGAGGGGGAGGCCATTAGGGCCTGGTTAAAGGAGGCAGTGAGGGCGGCTCTGTTAGACTAGGAAAGTCCCTCACGGGGCAGTAATGGGTTTCTTGCGTCGCCCTTTAGAGGGTGGGGAGTTTAGGCGCCCGTTACTGTAGGGAACTGGCCGTTTTTCTTTCTTTTTTGTCGTGACTGTGTGTGTAGCTGGTGTGTGTCTGTGAGTGTATGTGTAGTCTGCCAGTTGTCTGAGAGTTTTTCTGTCATGGAGCCTTCTCAGGATGTGCCCCCTTCGAGACCCTTCAACATTCCGCAACCAGTGCCTCAGAGGCAAGGTTCTGCTAGGCCTGCCTGCACTATGGGGAGTAAGAGGGAGCGTCACTCTTCCACCTCTAGCTCTCACGCCTCAGTTACCGAGGATGCACGCCCCTCTCTGCCGATTTCCTCAGCTGATGCTTCCACCATTCTGTCTCAGCCTGACGTTTGCGATCCTTCTACCACACCACGGCCTACCAAGACTGCTCGCATCCACGAACGGATGGCCGTGGAAAGCGATGCCTCTGACACTCCTGTAGCCACTTCCATTGCTGCTCCTGACCGTGTTGATGCTCAGGGCTTCACGCTAGTTGCCACTAAGAGGTCCCGGGATCGCAGACAGGGAAACGGTCCCACCTCGGCACACCGCTCAGGGACTCCTCACAGGACTCCTCTGGTTGCTTGCCCTTCAGTGACAGTGGCTGTGCCCCCTCCTACCCGCTCACAATTTCCAGCCTTTCTCGTGCCTCTGCAGGAAGGCCACGCAACCAGTTATGATGCAGTAGCAGCCCTCGAACATCACCTGCCAGGACTCAGGACTTCCAGTGTCATTGGGAAGGATGGGAGCTCGGTTTTAGTACCAAAGGCCAAAGCATCATACGATCTCCTACGAACGGCGGCAGTGGACGAGGTCTCCCCCATCAAACTTGTCGAGCTCAGTCCAGGGCTACGGTCGACCAGGGCAATCGTCATGGGGTATCCCCTGAGGATGCCAGTCGACCTTCTTTTGCACCACCCTCAGGTAGAAGAGGCTACCCGTTGTCAGAGGCAGAGAAACCAGGGAGGAGACACGTCAGGTCCTTGTCACCCTCCGGGGTCCTCTGCTGCCTTCCATCGACCTAGGGAACTGGGGCACCTACTTCCTCCGTCCCTACACTCCCGAACCACTCCGCTGCTACCGGTGTCAGTGGTATGGACACCACCGAGCCACATGCCGCAGGCCTGTAGTTTGCAGAATGTGCAGCGGACCACACGAGACAGACAATTGCCTGACCAAGTTCAAGGCCAAGGAAGTAATCAACTCCCGTTGTCCCAACTGCGCCGGCCCGAACCATGCTTGGCACCCAAGCTGTCCAGTCAGAGCCACACATGTCCTGCGGGGTCGAGAACGACAGGTGGCCTGGGTTCAGCAGCAGCAAGCAACCAGCACTACGCCTACACCACCAGGGACCTTTGTCTGGGGTCAGTAGCGCAGTGCAGCAGCTCCTCCCCCTCCGGCTCTAGACGAGAGTGCTTTTCCGCCTCTTCCATCGGCCCTCACTCTTCAGTCAGTGACAGTGGAGGTCCATCATCCTGCACCAACAGTGACCCCGCCACCGACCAACATACCTGCTCCACCTTCGCCCTCCACAGCAGGCTCTCCTCAGGTTCTCTTCACCGAGGACGAACTGCGGGCTTTTGGAAGGGAGATAGCCCTGTGCTTGGCTCAGCTACTGGGGGAGCTCCATGGCAAGAGAATCGACTCAACGCCCCTTCTGGATACAGTCGACAAGACTTTAGCAGAGATGGTGGAAGCGAAAAAGCAGCCTCCCCCCTCTCCCTCTGCTCTTCATCCTGTATCTCCAGTCAAATTAGTGAGGGTCAAGGTGCCAGCCAGGGCCAAGGAGCCAGCCAGGGCCAAGGTGCCAGCCAGGGCCAAGGTGCCTTCTGCTCCACTTCCTCAGCGTCGCCGCCGAGCCCAGGTCACCACCTCCCCATGGCCAGCCCAAGCCTCAGCAGTGGTAGAGGCAGAGCGAAGCGCTACTCATCGTCAGCGGCAGACAGTTTTCTCTCCAAACCTTGTCACACCTCCACCGGCACTTACCCCAGCCTCAGCAGTGATAGAGGAAAAATGCAGAGCTCCTGCCCCCCGGTGCCAGCCTGCACACCCTCAAGGCCCAGTTCCCACCTCACCAAGGCTCCCCCTAGCTTCGGCAATGGTGGAGGCAGAGTGCGATGCTCCAGGTCTCCTGCACGGGACTACTCACCTTTCCCCACTCTAACCACTCCTGCCTACCTCCGTGTATTGCAGTGGAACTGTTTGGGGGCGTGGAGTAAGCTCCCTCACCTCCAGGAAGTAGCTGACATGGAGAATATCCACGTATTCCTTTTGCAGGAGACGCTCCTTCCTCATGGCTCCCCTTTTAGACTCCGAGGCTACAACGGATTCTTTCTACCTAGGGTCCGGGGCACTACACGGGGTTGTGCCATCCTTGTGAAGGACTACATCCCCTGCACAGAGTGCAACCCTCCTATTCACTGCGGAGAGGGTGTTGAAGTTCAAGCTGTAACCCTGCAGCTTGCCACGACTTCCTTAACTATATATAATATCTATAAAAGTCACGGTGGGACCCTAGACATTGGGGAGCTTTTAAATCACGCTGCTGCTGTGCCCACAGGCATTGGGGGAGACTTTAATGCTCACCACCCCATCCTCTCCTCGCCCCTTCCGGCGAATGAGGCAGGACGACATGTTGCCAAGGCCCTCGAGGAAACTGTGGGGATCTCCTTACTAAACAACTTGTCCGAGCCCACGCATGTCAATGGCGGCAGGCTCGACCTTTCCATAGCCTCTGCATCTCTTGCTAGAGTGTCGACGTGGTCCCTGCAATCATTCCTCACCAGCGATCACTTCGCTGTGGTGATGGAATTGCTGGCGGCTCCTCTTCCACCTCCCCCGCCGCCTCCTCCCCACTGGGACTTACGGTGTGCACCCTGGCCAGAGTATGCGCAGGCTGTTGAGGTCGCTATGGAAACTGTTGCTCCCCCGCATTCCCTTGAGGACCATGCTGAGCAGGTTGCCCATGCCTTACGTCGCGCCGCTGCAGCCAGTATTCCCCTCACTAAGCGCCCCACGGTTTTCGTCAAGGACCACTGGTTCTACAGCGAGCGGGTCCAAGAGCTAAACCATCGGCTGAACTCGGCCCACAAGACCTACCGTCGGCGGCCTTCTTCTCTGACCAGGAGATACTTGGCGGCAGTGGAGCGACACGTCTCGCAGGAAAAGCGCCGCATTCGGGACGAGACTCGGATGAGGTGGTGCAGGTCGCTAGATTCCCACTCCACACTTCGTGAGATGTGGGCGCGGATTAAGTCCGTTTACTCCCCCCGACCGACAAGAACACCCTCACATCCTGACCCTGCTGACGAGGTACTTCGTCTTGCTGCTCATTTTGCTGCCTGTACTGCCCCCACTAGCCTTCCACACCACAGTCTATCGGTGATCTGCAAGCTCGGTTCGCAGGCCCCCGTAGGGCCTTGGTTGAGGCTGCTTGCTCTCGACCTGACATTGCAGACCACTTATTCACGGTTGGGGAGCTGGATCGAGTGTTAAACGGCAGAAAGGATACGGCTCCAGAACCTGAAGGCCTTGTCTACTCCCTCTTGGCTCGCACCAGCCAAGGAGGGAAGGCTCGAATCCTGGATCTGTTTAATCACTCGTGGCTTGAAGGGCGTCTCCCGGGATCGAGGAAGACCGCCATTATTCACCCCATCCATAAGCCACGCAACCCGGACTCCATGAGGCCGATATCTCTCCTCAGCTGTATTGCCAAGACTGCTGAGAGGCTAGTCCTCTCTCGTTTTGCCTGGAGGTTGGGACCGCTCAATCCACGGCTCTTCGCTTACCTACCTGGCAGGAGTGCTCAGCACTGCTTGGCCTCCTTTCTTGGCGAACTGAGGAGTGGTCGTGGCATGGCTGTCTTCCTCGATCTCGAGAAGGCGTTTGAACTTGCCAACCCGGATGCAGTACTGGCAGCCCTCGCAGCCAAGGGCATGGGTGGTCGCCTCCTCTCATGGGTGAGGGACTTCTTCCTCGACCGAGCTGCTTGTGTGCAATTCCAGGGCACACGTCAATGGCACACCCCAGGGCAGTGTTCTCAGTCCTCTTTTATTTAATGTGCTGATAGAGGAACCCCCTGGGGGTAGGGGGGCTTTCAAGAATTCTCCCCCAGTATCCCTGCTTGTCGTAAGAGGCGACTAAAATGGTTGGTGGTGGGTTAGTGCCCCACCCCGTAAAAACAACTAACTAAAAATACAAACAGGAAGCCTCGGACCAGGACTGACCAAAAGTTGACGACAAAGGAATGGACAAAGGACGAGATTAAGATTGCGACCTGGAATGTGAGGGGTATGAATGATGAGGTGAAAGAGAGAGAGATTGTACAGGTGCTTGAGAGTGCGAAAGTGGATATATGTGGAATAACTGAAACTAAATGGCGAGGTGAGAGTGTGAGAGAATGGGAATATGGTTGGGGTATATGCACGGGAGTGGGTGAGAATGAGAGGGCGAAAGAGGGAGTGTGTATTGTTGTGAGCAACAGGTGGAAGGAGAATGTAAGAGAGTATGGATCAGTTGGGTCAAGGATTGTGTGGGTAAGAGTGAAAGTTGGACTACAAATGTGGGCAATTGTGTGCGTGTATGCGCCAACGCAAGATCGTGTAAGTAGGGTGAGAGAAGAGTTTTGGACAAATGTGGAAGCCTGCTTGGAAAAGTTTGAAAGGAATGAGAGAGTGTTTCTGATTGGAGATATGAATGGAAAAGTAGGGAATGAGAAGGTGGATGGAGTGGTTGGTGAGTGGGGTGTGCCTGCAGAGATGGATGAGAATGGCAGTGCTTTAGTGGACATTTGTGCTGGGAGGGGGTTGGTGATAGCCAATACCCTCTTCAGGCGCAAAATGATCCATAGGTATACATGGCGAGTGGTGAGAAGAGAGGACGGGGGAATGAATGAACGGAAGGCAATGATTGACTATGTGTGTGTGGATGAAAGGATGAGAAGATGTATAATGGATGCAGGAGTATATAGAGGTTGGGGGAGTGGACTTTCTGACCACCACTTGGTGGCGGCCAGAATCAGAATCCAAACAAGATGGAGGAAGAGAAGAAGGGAAAGACAGGAGGAAGTATTTGTTACAAGGAGGGTAGAAAAGTTACAAGAGGATGGAATAAAGGCCGAATATAGAAGGGAAGTGGAGGAACGATTGGGTAAATATAGACTGGAGCAGATGGGGGACGTGGAGGGTGTGTGCAAGGTATTGACAGAAGAAATCTGTGCAGCATGTGAGGTGGTGTGGGGTGAAGAGGAGACGAAAGGGGGTTCAGGGAACAGCATGGTGGACCGAAGAGGTGAGAGAGGCTGTGGCACAAAAGAAGAAAGCATATAATGAGTGGATGAGAAACAGGGGCAACGAAGAAGCTGAGAGACGGACAAGAGAGTTATATGTAGTGAGGAGGAGAGAGGTGAAAAGATTAGTAAGAGAGAGTAAGAAGAGAGTGGATGAGGAATTTGGAAGGAATTTGAGTGCAAAGTGGAGGGAATGTAAGAAAATGTTCTGGAAGGAGGTAAAGAGAGCTAGACAGGGTGCCAACGAAGGCAGTGGGGGTGTGAAAGATAAAAATGGTAGATTACTAGTGGAGAAGGGAGAAAAAGTAAACAGATGGAGAGAACACTTCAATGAACTGTTGAATATAGATAATGAAAGTAATGCAAGTATAAGTGGCTGGGGAATGGCAGGGAGAAGGAGGGTTGTGAGAAGAGAGGAAGAAATCACCAGGATGGAAGTGGTGGAAGCAATGAAGAAAGTTAAAATGGGGAAAGCCCCAGGAATTGATGGAGTGTGTGGTGAAATGCTGAAGCATGGGGGAGAGATAGTAATAGAATGGATGTGGAAGGTGTGCAGATTGGCTTGGGAGGAGGGTAGAGTCCCGGAGGATTGGAAGTCAGGTATAATTATTCCTCTGTACAAAGGAAAAGGGGAAAAAGCAGTGTGTGGTAATCATAGGGGCATTTGCCTTCTCAGTGTAATAGGAAAAATATATGGTAGGATACTTATTGACAGAGTTAGGGAAATTACTGAGGAATTAGTTGGAGAAGAACAAGGAGGTTTTAGGAAGGGAAGAGGTTGTGTAGACCAGATATTCATTCTTAGATCCNACGAAGAAGCTGAGAGACGGACGAGAGAGTTATATGTAGTGAGGAGGAGAGAGGTGAAAAGATTAGTAAGAGAGAGTAAGAAGAGAGTGGATGAGGAATTTGGAAGGAATATGAGTGCAAAGTGGAGGGAATGTAAGAAAATGTTCTGGAAGGAGGTAAAGAGAGCTAGACAGGGTGCCAACGAAGGCAGTGGGGGTGTGAAAGATAAAAATGGTAGATTACTAGTGGAGAAGGGAGAAAAAGTAAACAGATGGAGAGAACACTTTAATGAACTGTTGAACATAGAGAATGAAAGTAATGCAAGTATAAGTGGCTGGGGAATGGCAGGGAGAAGGAGGGTTGTGAGAAGAGAGGAAGAAATCACCAGGATGGAAGTGGTGGAAGCAATGAAGAAAGTTAAAATGGGGAAAGCCCCAGGAATTGATGGAGTGTGTGGTGAAATGCTGAAGCATGGGGGAGAGATAGTAATAGAATGGATGTGGAAGGTGTGCAGATTGGCTTGGGAGGAGGGTAGAGTCCCGGAGGATTGGAAGTCAGGTATAATTATTCCTCTGTATAAAGGAAAAGGGGAAAAAGCAGTGTGTGGTAATCATAGGGGCATTTGCCTTCTCAGTGTAATAGGAAAAATATATGGTAGGATACTTATTGACAGAGTTAGGGAAATTACTGAGGAATTAGTTGGAGAAGAACAAGGAGGTTTTAGGAAGGGAAGAGGTTGTGTAGACCAGA
Organism: Birgus latro; assembly: GCA_018397915.1. Taxonomy (NCBI): domain Eukaryota; kingdom Metazoa; phylum Arthropoda; class Malacostraca; order Decapoda; family Coenobitidae; genus Birgus; species Birgus latro. The sequence goes on along the minus strand of JAGKTI010017210.1, from coordinate 5,733 downwards.
TATTCATTCTTAGATCTTTAGTGGAAAAGTTTCTAGAGAAGGGCAAGAAGTTATATGCAGCCTTCATGGATCTGGAGAAAGCATATGACAGGGTGGATAGACAGGGTTTGTGGAAGGTATTAAGATTATATGGAGTGGATGGGAAGTTGTTGAAGGCAGTGAAGAGTATGTATGAGGGTGCTAAGGCTGCAGTGCATGTGGATGGCAAACTGAGCGAATCTTTCCATTTGAAGGTTGGATTGAAACAAGGATGTGTCATGTCTCCATGGTTGTTCAATCTGTATATGGATGGGGTTATAAAAGAGATACAAGGTCGGGCAGTGGATGTTGGAGCGGCCCTAGTGAGAGAGGGCAGTGTTTGGAAACTACCTGTACTGTTGTTTGCAGATGATACTGTGTTGTTGAGTGAAGACGAAGGGGAGCTGCAAGGCTTGGTAGATGAGTTTGGGAGAGTGTGTAAGAAACGGAATCTAAAGGTGAATGTGGGGAAGAGTAAAGTGATGGTCTTCGAGAGAAGTGAAGCCAGTGAGTGTACAGTGAGATTGGATGGGAAGGAAATGCAGAATGTGAGTGAATTTAAGTACTTGGGCAGTGTGATGAGTAAGGATGGTAGTCTGGAGGGTGAAGTGCTCGAAAGGGTACAGCAGGGAAGGAAGGTTGCTGGTTCGTTGAAAGCAGTGATAAGAAACAGGGAGGTGAAGGAGCGTTGTGGTGTGGTTGAGGACGTGATGGGAAGCGTTAGGAGAAACACGTTAAGGTGGTTTGGACATGTGGAGAGGATGGAGAGTGAAAGATTGACGAGGAGAGTGTATGTGAGTGAGGTGGAGGGGGCGAGAGGGAGGGGGAGGCCGAGGATGAGATGGAGGGATGGAGTGGAGAGGTATATGAGAGAGGGGGGTGTGAGTTGGGAGCGTGGTAGTGAAATGGCAGGGGACAGAGTGACATGGAGGCGATTTGTTTGTGGCCACCCCGTTCGGGATTGAGGCGTCTGGCAATAGATAGATAGATAGATAGAGGAACTGCTCACTGTTGACTATGGTCAAGGGATTTCCCTACTGTCCTATGCAGATGACTTAGCATTGGTCTTCTCTGGGCGAAACTGCTATACCCAGGCACCAACTGCACTCGCCCGCCTTCATGACAAATGTTGCGAGCGTGGTCTAAAAATCAACTTTAACAAGACCAAATGCCTACTTTTTGGTCTTCGCCACCCAGACCGTCCCCTCCTCCTTGGGGGTCAACGCCTTGCCTTTGTACGATGTCACCAGTACCTAGGCGTCTGGTTCGACAGCCATCTAAAGTTTGCCAGCCATGTGAGGTGTACGGGAACGGGCGGCTACTCGCATCTCTGCCCTCAAAGCCCTTTCTAGCCACAATATGGTGCCTCGTACAGCGTCCTGCGAACATTTTACACCCACGCCATCCGATCCCTTGTGGATTATGGGGCAGTATGTCTTATAGGGATCTCAGAGTCGCTCCATCGTTCCCTGGAAGTGGTACAAAATACTGCCCTACGTGTGATGCTTTGGGCACCACCATGGACGCGTCTTGTTAATCTTCGGGCTGAGAGCGGCTTCCCATCTCTGCAACATCGCATTTGGGCACAAACAGCAGCTGTCGCTGCTAAGCTATGCAGGCACCGGCCCCACCTTCCTGTCTCTGTTCTCCTCCGGCGAACACTTGATCAGCCCCCGAATCCACGCCCTGGAGGTGATTGGATTCTCCTTGCCACCAACGCAGTTCGCAGACTTGATGCCGCTGATGCCGTCAGGGGTGGTCCTGATTTGCCTGACCCTGCCTATGCTCCAGCACCACCCTGGCTTCCTCCTGTGATTAGGAGTGTTAAGCCTACTGTGGCAAACCCAAGGGTCTCTTCCTGTTCTTCTTCAACAGGATGGATTGCGTCGTATGGCGGCTCTCCACACTCCTGATGCTGCCGTCTGTTATACAGATGGGTCTGTGGGTGCTGATGGGACTGCAGGCGCTGCTTTAATTTGTGACGAGTGGGTTGAGTCCTGGCGTGTCACCTCTGGCGCTTCAGCCTACCAAACTGAGCTTGTTGCTATCCTTGGTGCTCATCGTCATGCCAATCGCCACTTCCATCAGCGCATCATTATACACACAGACTCCCTCTCTTCTATACATGGCCTGCAGCAGCTCAATTTCACAGACAACAGGTTCCTACTTACCTCCATCCTGGCTGTTGCAACTACCATCGCTAGCCGGGGAGGTGAAATTTATCTACACTGGATTCCTGGACACGTTGGAATTATGGGCAATGAGCATGCTGATGCTGCTGCTCACCTCGCCTGCACTCTTCCTATCGCCACCTTTCCGTTACGACCTAGCTTATCTCGCATCTTGCGACAAGTAACTGACGCTGTCCACCGTCTTTCCCGGGAAGATCATCAATTCCAGGTATACGAAGGCTCTCGCTCTGTCACCTGATATGCCATTGCTACAACCTATACACCTGTTGATGTACCCACCGGCACACCCAATCACTTTCTTGTCAAGCTTCGACGGTTGCGTCTGGGATATCCATGCTATGACTGGTGGAAACCCGGAGCCGTGCCCTCACTGCTTCAGCATTAGTGCAACGCCTCTTTTACATTATATTCTTGACTGTCCTGCAACATATTGTCTTCGGCGTGGCCTTGGCGAGCAGCTTCTCCGGGATGACGACTATCGTTTGGCTGCAGAGACTATTGCTCGGGCACCTGCCTCTGTGATTTTGAGGGTTGTGGCCACCTACCCTCCCCCACGTTAACCTGTACAGCTTTTCTCTGACGGGCTTTTGTTTTTGCCCGTGTCCTACCAATGGGGAGGCAAGTCTAAATCATCATCATCATCATCTCTCCATTAGAAGCAGTTTAAAATTACGTCGAGCCTCCTGGCGGTTAAAAATAAATAAATAAATAAATAAATAAATAGAATGAATATTTGCACCATATCAAGGTTTATGTTACACCATAAACCACATTTCCTTAGGTAAAAACTCTCACTACTGTGATTCCCCTTGAGACGGAATTCTGGATTATTAACTTATTTGTCGATATTTTCTTTCCCGTTAGGCGTGACTTCAAGGACAAGAAGTAGAGCAAATTCTGAAATTCTACAGGCTGATTGCATCCGTTTTGGAGGTAGGTCCATTCTCTTTCAATCTAATGATGACTGAATAAGGGTATTTCTAGGAGAAAACGCTGAATATGCAACTTCCTCATGTGTTCTCAAAGTTGATTGTAAAACACATTTGCTTATATTCAGAACTAAGAAGACACTTGTAACGCTGAAAATGTCACATTTATGAAGGATAACAAGAAGTCGACTGACACGTAAAGAAAGCTTGCACCTAAGATTTTTAAGAACAAAAAGGTTGGAACATTGTGAGGATCACTGAAACAATTTAAAAATTCATTTTTTTTCTCCATCAGATGCAGTTTAAAATAACGTCGAGCCTCATGGCGGTTTTTAAAAAAAACGAGTATTAGCACAATATCAAGGATTATGTTACACCATAAACCACATTTCCTTAGGTAATATCTCTCTGTACTGTGATTCCTCTTGAGACGGAATTCTTGTTTATTAACTTATTTGTCGATTTTTCTTTCCCCTTAGCCGTGACTTCAAGGACAAGAAGTACTGCAAATTGTGAAATAGTTCCGGCTTATTGCATCCGTTTTGGATGTAGGTCCATTCTCTTTTAATCTAATGATGGCTGAATAAGTGTATTTCTCGGCAAAAACGTAGAATATGCAACTTGCTCAAGAGTTCTCAAAGTTGATTGTAAAACACATTAGTTTATATTCAGTACTAAGAAGACACTTGTAAGGGTGAAAATGTCACATTTATGAAGGATAACAAGAAGTCGACTGACACGTAAAGAAAGCTTGCACCTAAGGTTTTTAAGAACAAAAACCTTGAAACACTGTGAGGATCACCGAAACAATTTAAAAACTTAGATATTTTTTTTCTCCAGCAGAAGATGTTTAAAAATAAGTCGAGCCTCATGGCGATAAAAAAAAAAAAATGAATAAATAAATAAATAAAATAAAAACATAAAAAGAAACCAATATTTGCACAATATCAAGGTTTATTTTACACCATAAACCACATTTCCTTACGTAAAATCTCTCAATACTGTGATTCCTCTTGAGACGGAATTCTTGTTTATTAACTCATTTGTCGATTTTTTTTTTTTTTTTTTACCTTCAGCCGTGACTTCAAGGACAACAAGTAGTGCAAATTGTGAAATAGTTCCGGCTGATAGCATCAGTTTTGGAGGTAGGTCCATTCTCTTTTAATATAATGATGGCTGAAAAAACGCTAAATATGCAACACCCTCAAGTGTTCTCAAAGTTGATTGTAAAGCACATTATTTTACATTCAGAACTAAGAAGACACTTGTACTTGTAAGGGTGAAAATGTCACATTTATGAAGGATAACAAGGAGTCGACTGACACGTCAAGAGAGCTGACACATACTGTAATGTTTTTAAGAACAAAAAGCTTGAAACATTGTAAGGATCACCAAAACAATTTAAAAATTTCGAATTTCTTTTTCTCTCCATTAGAACCAGTTTAAAATTACGTTGAGCCTCCTGGCGATTTAATTAAAAAAAACCAATATTTGCACAATATCAAGGTTTATGGTACACCATAAACCACATTTCCTCAGGTAAAATCTCTCAATACTGTGATTCCCCTTGAGACTGAATTCTGGATTATTAATTTATTTGTCGATATTTTTTTCCACTTAGGCGTGACTTCAAGGACAAGAAGTATTGCAAATTCTGAAATAGTGCTGACTGATAGCATCCGTTATGGAGGTAGGTCCATTGTCTTTTATTCTAATGATGCCTGAATAAGACTATTTCTCGGCGAAAACGCTGAATATGCAACTTCCTGAGGTGATCTCAAAGTTGATGATAAAACACATTGTTTTACATTCAGAACTAAAAAGACACTTGTGAGGGTGAAAATGTCACATTTATGAAGGATAACAAGAAGTTGACTGACACGTAAAAAGAGCTGATACACTAGGATTTTAAGGACAAAAAGCTTGAAGCATTGTGAGGATCACAGAAACAATTTAAAAACTTCCATTTTTTTCTCTCTCTCTCTGTCCATTAGAAGCAATTTAAAATTAAATCGAGCCTCCTGGTGGTAAAAAAAAAAAAAAAAAACTAATATTTGCACAATATCATTTATGTAACACCATAAACCATATTTCTTTAGGTAAAATCTCGCAATACAGTGATTTCCCTTAAGACGGAATTCTGAATTTTTAACTTATTTGTCGATTTTTTTTACCCTTAGCCGTGACTTCAGCGACAATAAGTACTGCAAAAAGTGAAATAGTAAAGGATGATAGCATCCGCTTTGGAGGAATATCCGTTCTCTTTTAACCTAATGATGGCTGAATAAGCGTATTTCTCGGCGAAAACGCTGAATATGCAACTTCCTCAAGTGTTCTCAAAGTTGACTGTAAAACACACTATTTTATATTCAGAACTAAGAAGACACTTGTAAGGGGGGAAATGTCACATTTATGAAGGTTTACAAGAAGTCGACTGACAATTAAAGAGAGCTTGCACCTTTGGTTTTTAAGAACAAAAAGCTTGAAACATTGTAAGGATCACCGAAACAATTTAAAAACTTCGATTTTTGTTTTCTCCATCAGTTGCAGTTTAAAATTAAATCCAAGTTCCTGGCAGTTTAAAAAAAAAAAAA
>JAGKTI010017209.1:0-18717 GCA_018397915.1 Birgus latro | reverse complement strand
CCTGTGACTGGAATATCACTTTTCGAGTTTAATATGACAAAGCTTGGTTGTAAACTAATATCCCAAAATTCACGTGGTGGATGTTTCAATCACGGAGGCTCAGTTGCCGCCTAGATTTTGATGAGAGATGTGCTGAGATTGTCTAGCAACAGTCCAGCGAGAAAGTAGCAGAAATGTCTTGCGACCGTCTCGCAAGTCTCTAGACAATCAGACAATCCAGAGACAAAGTTGCCTTGTCTCCAAAGTGTCCCTGGACTATCGCCCGTCTGTATCCGGATTGCCTTGCAATAGTCGAGATACATAGTCGCTCGACTGTCCCTAGACTTTGTATCTATCTTTTTTTTTTTTTGTACGTGTCCGACTCTGGGCTTTAGGGCCTATTCCCAAGTCTCAGTACTCCTCCTTGGGGCCCAGTAGTCCTTCTACATTGCCACATGTCACCACTTCGGCGCTAACACCCACCATCCATACTGAATACATGCTAGGGCTGTCTAATACAGGACTGGTGTACTGGTATTAGTGGGGGTACTCTTATGACATGTCGGCGGGTCATCTGGTAGATCAGATACAAATAAAGTGCCTAGAAAGCATTCAAGAATGCCTCCAAGCTGCATCAGCGAGAGTGACAGGTCAGTAACCATAAAACTGAGAATGGACACTCCACAGAGTCTCAAACTCTCCTCCCAAACCAGCATGCAATCCATGCACATGTTGGAAAGTGATGTGGCAAGGACACATCCCTCTTTTACTTCTGTCTGACTCTTGGTTATTACGCCTCTGTACTTGACAACACTTTCAGTGTCTGAAGTCCTACAAAACTTTCAAAATGTTTCCGAGTTTATTAAATCAAACACCTTCTTGAGACTGATCTAGACTATCAGCAGTCTCTTCAGAAACTCACAGAACCGTTCCATGAGTGCTAGGATTCAATGATACGTAGACTTCTTGGGTTTGACTCTGGAATGTTCAGGCCTCTGAAAATTTAGCAGATAATTCCACATTTGCATCAGAAGCATATAACCAAGACCGTTGCCTGGCACACTGAACATGTAACACCAAGGTGAGTACTCCAGTCACGTTGGTTTCCTTTCCATTTCAAGAGAGAGTTGACCATAACCCTTGCCTAGTCAGACGGAATGACATTAGTCTCTCAAACGGCTTCCATTACCACATGTAATTGCCAGATCATGGCCACGTCCCCAGCTTTGATCAATTTCGCAAGGATGCCACAAACACCTCCCTCCCTATCACTTTCCAACCAAGCTACTGTTTTCCTGATTTCATCAATGGAAGGCAAGGTGTCTTCCTTTAATGGGTTGGTAGCCAGCGGGGAGGCGGTGACTCGATCGGTAGAGAGGTGGCTTGCAGTCCCGTCGGACCCAGGTTCAAATCCTCACTATGGCAGGGAACAGTTTAAGGATTCGAATTTCATTAATTCAGGCTTTAGTGATCTACCAGAAGACCCGCCGACACGTCGTAAAAATACCCCCATTAATACAAATACACCAGTCCTGTATGAGACAGCCCTAGCATGTATTCAATAAGGTCGGTGGGTGTTAGCGCCGAAGTGGTGACATGTAGAGGTGTTGGTATGTAGGAGGACTGCTGGGCCTTGATAGCAGGCTGTGAAGCCTATGCCCAGAGTCGGACACATAAAAAAAAAAAAATACAACCCAGCAAACAGAAGTTCTTCACTGAAGGGCTTTACTATATACAGCTGCTCTCAGTACTCATTGAATGAACCCTATACTCACTTGCCGCTGAAATGAGCCGTCCATCTGCTGTTCGGACAAAGTTAACCTGGGAAGTGAGTCTTGAGCTGAGTTTCTTCTGGACACAAGAAGCAGGTCAAAGGTCCTTGGCATGAAAACAACACTTCACATTCTCAGTGATATTCCTAACATATTTTCCCCAGTTTCATCTCGGCAAAACTCATATTCGACGTGACACAAGTCTTGGCTGCTCCCAGTCCCCAGCCAGCCCATCAACACCACTCTTTTCAGTTGCAGTCAGCATCCTTGGCGAAACTTACTCCCTCCTTAGTTTTAGGCAATATCCAATAGATTCATCAGCTAGTTCCAGAGTAACATACTTAAAGGAATCTCATAATTCAACAACGTTCCCAGGAACACTGAATACCTGATTCCGATTTAAGACTGATGCTGCTTGTTAATGAAGACACTCATCATCCCAAAGTTCTTCAGGATGGAGATGTTTGACTTGGCATCCAGAAATCCTGTCAGCTTTGATTTGCGGTTCTAAAATATAAGCAAAAAGTTTGTGACAAGAGGCAAAGAATTCTGCATTCCTATAATGTGATCAGTGCCAAAGAACTCATCGCTCCTGAAAACCCTGAAGTTCTGAAGGTTCAGTATGTACTTCCAAGGATTTAGTCACTCATTACCAATCCATCCTATATTGAAGAACAGAGTCCACTGGTGGAGATCTGGCTGCAAGTACCAGTATCCAGCCATTCTGGATTTACAGAATTCAAAAGGAAAAAGATATTGGCAGCCATGGCGACCTACACATTCCTCTGAGCATTCCCAGTGAGTGCCAGTTCCTGTACTTAAATACCCAAGACCAATAGCTAACCCCACAAGAAGCAGTATTCCACAACTAAATCGTATTTGGTGTAGAGTAACTCTTTACTGTCCAGGTCACTCACCTCAGTAAGAGGTGAAACCCAAAATGTGCTTCAACCTTACCAGCATTATACGCTCATCAACCACGGTAACCCAGTCGACAGAAGATAAGTGAGCAGAAATGGCGACAGCAGCATCACTAAAATAGACCCCATTGTCACCGTTGCTGATCTCGCCATGACTCGGCCATGCAGCTATGTTAACCCTTAGTGTGCAGCTATGCTAAACACTATAACAGTCACTAGAACTCTTGCAATAAGAAAAGGAGTCGGCCGTCCTCTTTGGCTTAGAACCTTATGACCATGGTATTGAAAATGAGGGCAGAAGTTATCGTTCCCGCACCCCACTCGAAGTGGAAGCTCACACCTTCAACGTAACTAGTAATCTTGACAGCGAGAGAGCGCACCCCTTCGTGTGGGTGGGCGAGGCAAACAGTAACCCTGATTAATTTTAAAATTTAAAATAAAAAAGTGACAGTTTCTAAGATTCACTTAAGAATTATTATCAATTCTTATCTCTTGTACTATTACAGACTGGCATCTTCTCTTGAATACTCTGAATAAGAGAATGCATATAGGCTTTGGAGAACTGTCCCGTAAGACAAAGTCGGCGTCAGACATAGCGGTCAGAAATAACCCTGCAAATACGCCTTGGCTGGTCATGCCGATATTGACTATAATTCTGCCCCAAATGCTTGTTTTTGTCATTTTCCCCACCAAAAATCCCGAAATCCCACCAGTCCCCCCAGGACATTTGGTGGGGAACGAACACCGAAGTTAAAGGTCAGATCCGTTCAAATCACACCCAAATACACTGGAAAAATGTATTGCCAAACCAAAACAAACTACTGTAGTGCGAACTTGTAAAAGTTTACTTAACGCAAACATGAGACTTCGTAATTCACATTAATTGGCTGTGCACGATTCGTCTGTTTAGGCAACACTCGGCTGTTCTTTACAGTAGGAATAATTTCATGAACTAATCAGACTAATTAGGGGAGGCGGTAGCTCGATCGGTAGAGAGTTGGCTTGCAGTCCCGTGGGACCCAGGTTCGAATCCTCGCTCGTGCAGGGAACAGTTTAAGGATTTGAATTTCATTAAATCAGGCTTTACTGATCTACCAGGAGACCCGCCGACATGTCGTAAAAATAACCCCGCTAATACCAATACACCAGTCCTGTATGAGACAGCCCTAGCATGTATTCAATATGGACGGTGGGTGTTAAGCGCCGAAGTGGTGACATGTAGAGGTGTATGGTATGTAGGAGGACGGCTGGGCCTTGATAGCAGGCTGTAAAGCCAATGCCCAGAGTCGGACACATAAAAAAAAAAAAAATTATAAAAGAATCATGCACCACATCTGATAAACAGCTTGGTAGGAATATTTAGAAATAAAATGGAAGTGAATACAGCATTTCACCTCTGCGTCTCGTCCTAAATAAACCACCTCCTGAGAAGCGGTGAAGTCCTTTGAACAGGTAAAAATATTAAATGCTTATTTTTTATTTATACAATGTTTTTATATTAAAATTTCCATCACACACACCAGACAGTCCTTCAAATTCTACACAGATTTCTTTGCACGAAGCTACTATAATATGACGAAGCGGCATGCGAAGGGGTGCTATGAGACTCCCCTCGGATTCCAGAACTACATTGTGGTAATCCACTCCCGTTCGCTGGGGAACATTCTCCCTCTTGTGCGTTAAGATTACCAAAAGATACGGATAGCATAAGGTGAACGGCTGCCCTTAGAGCGTTTTTGATGACAGTAATAACACCCAGACTCCTATGACGCACTCGGCCGAATAAAATGATTCAATGTTCCCTGCAGTATAATAATAGAGCCATTCTGATCTTAAGAGGGTTAAAGGGAAAGTGCTTTAAGAACATGACTGAGGATCTGGTGGATGGTCAGTAAAGCCTGTTTTAAAGTCAAATAATCAATTTGTTACCCGCTCCAGCCTCAAATCAAATTTGCGTTGTTCTAGACGACAGTTGTCTTCTCTGACCACTCGGCCACCACCTATCCCTATAACAGTCGAAATTTCAAAAAGCAGTGTATTGCTAAATGATGTTAACTGTGGATATTACTATGAGTCAGCAGCTCTGTGTTGATGACAGACAGACAGGCAGAGCGATGGTGTGTGAGAGAGCAGGTGCAGCAATACTGCTTTCGTCATAATCTTGTCACATCCATATTCTATTTCTCGCTCGTTCACTTACCTCTCTCTCTCTTTTCTGACATCATCATCATCATCATCATCATCATCATCAGTAGCAGCAGCTTTATTAGGCTAACTCACTGTTGTCGTTATTCTGCTTGTACTTGCCTGTCTCACAATCCTTCTAACCTTCCTTGTCCTCGTCCTTCGCCGCACCATCATCATCATCAGCATCAGCAGCAGCAGCAGCAGCAGCAGCAGCAGCAGCAGCAGCAGCAGCAGCATCGTCGTCGTTACTTTTCATCATCATCATCACTGCTTACCCTAGTGGAATGGATGTGGAAAGGCTGCACTAATACAACTAGACAAAATTTAGAAAGAAGCTGTTAAAATGATTAACAACCTTACTGTTACAAATGAACTACTTCCCCTACAGGTAAGAAGGAATGTTGCCCTCTTTGCATTATTGTGCAGATACTTTTATGACAATGCTCAGACGAAGTTACATCCATTGTGCCGCCACTCCATGCCTTACCCCGTGCTGCAGTGGCATTTGGTGGAGCTCATGACTGAACTATCACACTGCCATATTGCAGAACTTCTGCCTATCAGAATTCTTTTATTCTCCGAACTGCATCTCTTTGGAACTCGCATCCCCACAGTGGTTTACCCCAAACTTCAACCTACGGCTGTCCAATTCCAACTGTTACAGATTTTTTAATGAATGTAGGACACCTGTAATCTGGTGCATGGATTTTTTTTTAATCCGTATGTTTTTCCTTTCTCTGTTCTGTTATTAAAAAAAATAATAATTATCGGCGTTGTTGTCGTCGTTATCATGTTATCGTTGTACAATCGCCGTCGTGGTCGTCGCTGTTGTTGTTGTTGTTTAATTCTGTATGTGTTCTGTGTTCCACTTTTCCGTTTTATGTTGCTATTGTACACAGTATATTTTTTATGATAGGCTATGGCGCTACAAACTGCCTCTCTTTGTTATATTGTCTTGTTTTGTTTTTCAGTTCTAGTTTTACTTGTGTAATTTTTTCTTCATATAACATATATATTTTAGAGAAGGATGAAATGATGCTTAGATTTTGTACCCATCAATTAAGCGAGGGACAAATAGGCAACTATACCCTTTTAGCACCCACCAGACATATATTTCTCACCTCTCTATCTTGACTACTGACCTATAATAATACAGTACTTTGACACTAATATATGATGCTAGTCACGAAGAAGTGGTATATGGGGTATGTAGAGCCGTGGTAGTCTTTTTCTGCCATTGAATCTCGTAAAATAAAATACAAAGGGACGAAAATCATAGCCAAATTAAGGTGAAAAGAATATAATTTTTGCCAATTCTCAGTCATTTCATATCGCGAAATGCAACCATCTTTGTTAACCCATCTCCCAAGTTATGCAGCTTAATCCAGTCAGTCATATGAATTTTGGTTCTGGTTTCAATCCGACCATCATCAAACCATTTTATTCAGCTGAGACTCCTCCAATACCAAGCCCGTTGTTGTCGTGGGGGGGCTCTGGGGTCTGGGGCTGGGGCCTGACGGTGGGGGTGGTGTCACTGTGCCGCTCCCCCTGCCCTCGGGTCCCGGCCTTTGACCCTACAAATTTTACTTGGTCGTTTTTCTTTTTCTTCTCTTTCTTCTATTTATCATTCTTCTTCTCATCTTCCTAAGGTGTGAGAGCCGTCCTGATGGGATACAAGGCTGTCTCTTTTATGTCAGTCGTGAAAGGCCTCGGGGAACCACAGGTACGGTAGCCCTTGCTTCTGATTCGGGCTCTCAGGAGTGGACCAGTTTATTTCCCGATTGTAAAATTCGGCTTACCATGGGCAACAATAAAGTCCTTGACCTAAATTTTGGAGCAACGGGAGATGCTCCCCCTAAACATTCTCCCACTCAGGCGGATCCTCCCTCCCCTACTTTTCCGCCCCCTTCCTCCTCTTCCTGTCCTTCCGTTTCTTCTTCTGCCCCCTCCCCAGAGGGAGACATCCCTCTTGATATCCCTGCCTCAACACTACCATCCTCGAATGGCGTATCAGAGCTCCTGGCTCCCGACAAGTGTCTTCATCCTGACCCATCGCCTCTCACAACCTCACTCACCTCGTCTACGGTTTCCGTTTCCGCTGCCACTGCTTCTATGGTCGTCACATGGGAGCCTAATACCTCCTTGGTTCCAAACTCGACCCTCTCGGCCCCTGCAACGTTCACCACTACTCACACTTCCCGGCCACGTCCATTTGTGATGCCGTTCTCCTCATTCCAGACATGGGGCTGCCAGTATCCTGCCCCCCTGGCTAGATTTTATACTCTGCCCTCCCACGTGGTTCCGAATGACTTGGAATTTCAGAAACTGCTGCTTAGGTCTGTGGGTGAGGACGCAACTTTCCATTCATGCTTTAACAAATCTCGCCTCGTCACGGTTCATTCTGACACCCAAGCCCGTGCCCTGCTCGCTCTTACAACTGATAATGGTGTGCCTCTGGATGCACATATGGATGCACACATGAACTCTAGCCAAGGCACAATTTTAGTTCCTCACTCGATTCAACTGGGTGACGATTCTTTTCAGGACTGTTCGTCGCTCATCTGTGACATCCTAGAGCGTCAGCATGTTCCTGTTACTCAGTTTCGTGCTTCGAACGTCCCCCAGTTGGCGACCGCACACGACCTGCTCGGATTGCTCAGATAGTGTTTGACTGCCTGACTCTCCCAGATTTTGCGATCATAGGAGGTGAACGACTTCCGGTGCGGAAGCCTCTCGTGATCATGATAGAAGTGAATGTCAAACTGACACTTGACACTGCCCAAACTGTGCAGGCCCTCACAGTGCCCTGTATCGAGGGTGTCAAGTTTACAAATTTAACTGTGAAATCACCACCATTCGCCGACAAACTGGCCTGTCCCTACAAGGAGCCCGTCGCAGGGCCCGCGAACTCGGCTTTAGCCCTGGTCCGTCTTTTGCAGATGTCCTCCGGATACCCAAAGCCTCTACTGCTCCTGCTCATTCCCCTCGTAATCTTCCTACCCATTCTCCCCTTCCAACTACTAGTCACCCCTGTCACCCTATCCCTTTGCGTAATTCATTCTCCAGTCTTAATCCTTTTACTCCCACATCCTCGCCTTCCGTCCGCCCCTCTCCTGTTCCTACCCCTACCACACCTCATCGCCGTCAAAAAGGGCTTAGGACCACCTCCAACACCAGTTCCCCCAGGGGAACATCCTCCCGATGGACCCCCTTCATTAAACGGTCTTGTGCCCAGCTTCCTTCTGCCTCACCAGTCCCCTCTCCGGCTCCGCCCAGTGCTTCAGATTCCCTCACTCGAAATGCTACCTAAGATTGAACAGTACCTACTCTCCACTTGTCCCTCACCTCCTGCATCTTCTGCCTCCTGCTCGACCATAATCTCTGCAGATACGTTGTGTACCTTCCTCTCTTCCACCTACCCCTATCCCTCCCGGGCCCAGCCCAACTCCAGATCCCATCATCCCTCCTGTTGAATCATCCCTAGATCCTGGCCTTGAACCTCCTGCTACCTCCCCAGCCCCAACCCCTCCTCCTTCACTTTCCTCCATCCCTCTCCCATCCTCTTTGCCCTCAGTCACGATCCTTCTGTTTCCTCCCCTGCTCCTTCCCTCTCAGTCCCTTCCTCCAGCCCTTCTTCTCCCCCTTCCGAACCCTCCCTTTCCTCCGTATCTGCTTCACAGGTGCATGAATCCTCCTTTCATCCTCTCCGTTCCCTATTGTCCTACCCTATGCCTCCAGGCTATCAGCCTACTTCCTCTATTCCACTTTCTGTACCTTCTTCTACCGCCTTCACATCCCATATCCCCACGAGAGTAACTAAACGATAACTTTGGACCTTTACCTTCGCCTCTCCTTTAGTCTTCCAACCTATTCTCGTTCTAGTCAGTTTTTAACCTTTTATTGGTTCTGTTTTACACGATGGCTTCCATTATACAATGGAATATTCACAGTTTCACCAAACACCGGCTAGACCTCCGGTTTTTAATTTCCCATTGATTCTCTGCCAATTCCGTATTATTCATATCTGAGTCTACCCCATTCCCAGCACGATACCTGTTTCCTGATACATGTTGATGTTCCTTTTCAAAACCTTTCTGTTACGACCACTATAAAAGTGCCTTCGCTAGGGTGTTTCTATCTCGGTGGATTACAGTGGTCTCACTGTATTTTTCCCCTTCAGTGCCTATTAATTTTAATGACCTCCATCACCTTTTAACTGACCTACCCCCTCCTATATTGCTTTTAGGTGATTTTGACTGTCGGAACCCCCTCTGGGGTGATTCTGTTTTAATCGCACATGGACACTCCTTGGAGGGTTTCCTCCTTGCCCATGATTTATACATTTTTAATTCTGGTTCACCAACCCATTTTGACAGCCGTACCCAAACTTTCTCTGCCATTAACCTTTCTGTCTGCACCCCAACGATCTCCTTGGACTTCACTTGGTCAGTCCTGAATGACTACTGTGCCATGGACCATTTCCCAACCCTCCTAATCCCCACGTCTTACTATCCGGTCCCTGGCCCTCCTCGATGGCGCTTCGATAGGGCTGATTGGGCAACTTTTATGTACCGGGCTGTTCCTCCCACTCCTCTTCCACTCTCCTATGACCCCATTGCTTTGCTTTCCTGTTTCCGTGCTTTTCTCCTTACAGTTGCCCGTGCCTCTATTCCACGTACTTCCCGTCCCGTGTCATCGAAATGTGTGCCATGGTGGAATGACCAATGCATTTCAGCTCTCCGGATCAAGAGGGCCAGGTGGAAGAGCGTCCACAGAAAAAAGGGCACTTCGTTGGAGGTCCAAGCTTTTACACTTTTTAAACAAGCCAATGCTTTCCTTCGCCGGACAATCTGTCAGTCAAAAAGAGATAGCTGGGTGTCATACGTCTCTACTATTGTCTCGGACACACCCATTCCAAGGATATGGTCCGGCATCAGAATAATTGCTGGTAAATGATCGCCTACCCCGACTCCAGTCCTCACCACCAATGATGGGCCCATAGGCGATGCTTTTCAAGTAGCCAATATTCTGGGCCAGCATTTTTGCCAGATTAGCAGTGGGTCCCATCTCTCCCCTACATTTTTAACAATCAAGAGTCGTTCGGAACGGACGCCCCTACAGTTCACGCTATCGTCAGCTGCAGCGTACAATGCCCCCTTCTCCAGCTTGGAACTCAAAGCAGCTCTGACTGCTTGTGGCTCTACCTGTGAAGGACCTGATGGTGTCCATTACAGTATGATAAAACATCTGTCCCAGACAGCCTTTCACTTTCTGTTAAGAATATATAACACCATATGGTCCACTGGTAGCTTCCCTAATGAATGGAAACAAGCCTACCTCCTACCATTTATTAAACCAGGCAAATCTGAGTCGTCACCTGGAGATTATCGTCCCATTGCTCTAGTTATAGTTGTATATGCAAATTGATGGAAAGGATGGTTAACTCTCGTCTAATGTGGCATTTAGAGTCACGTGGTGCGATCTCGCGCTTGCAATATGGCTACCGCAAGAGGCGGAGTACTCTAGATCCCCTGATGAGGCTAGCAACCTTCATCTGACAAGCCTTCGCTAACTCAAAAGTGGTCATAGCAGTGTTTTTTGATCTTGAGAAGGCATATGATACAGTCTGGAGGTATAACATTCTCCGTGTCCTACAACAGTCTGGAATTAATGGCAATATGGGTGTCTTTTTGCAGACCTTTCCTTGTGACCGAACCTTCCGTGTACGCCTTCAGAATGTCTTATTCCGGTCTTATGTACAGCATGAAGGTGTCCCACAGGGATATGTGCTTAGCACTACTCTTTTTATCCTTGCTATAAATGATATCCTTTCATCTCTCCCACATGGTGTTTGTGCTTCATTGTACGTAGATGATTTTGCTATATATGCAGCTGGAGCAGATGTCTTGACCCTACAGGCCCTACTTCAATCAGCTATAAATGCCGCTGCAGGATGGGCCACGAATCATGGCTTTAAATTCTCCCCCACGAAATCCTGTGTTATAACTTTTAAGACCCGTCACTGAATCCCTCAACCTCCTCTTACACTATATGATACTCCCCTGTCATATCATCTGTCAGCCCCTTTCCTTGGCCTTATCTTTGATTCTCGACTGACTTGGTCTCCGCACCTCACCTCCCTCAAAGCCTCCACTTCCCTCAGACTTCGGTTATTGCAAACTCTCAGTCATGTGTCCTGGGGTGCAGACCGTACAACCCTGCTCTATCTCCATACTGTCTTAGTTTTGTCGAAGATTGATTATGGCTGTCAGGTTTATGCATCTGCCTCATCTTCCTCTCTTCGGCGCCTATACTTCTTTCACCATCATGGCTTACGTCTGGCGCTGGGTGCTTTTCGCTCCACCCCGGTTGCGAGTCTGTATGTCGAGTCAGGTATACCCGCTCTGCCCTTCAGACGTGACAAACTAACTCTCCGTTACCACATTCACCTTCTTCAACACCCATCTGCAGGTTTCCCTTCATCTGTTACGCTCCTCTCACCTCCGTTTCTGCCCTCGTTCATTTCATCTTTTCCATGTAGGGTCTCCAATTTACTTGCATCCCTTTCTTTCCCCGTTATTTCTGTTCTCCCACTACGGGGTTCTTTGTTCCCACCTTGGCTTCTTCCTCACCTTACTTTTTGTGGCGCCCTGCTATCTTGCCCAAAGTCTTCTTCCAACCCACAGGAACTCTGTCATCTTTTTATGGATCCTGTGGGTTGTCACTCCTCAGCGACCCCAGTATACACAGACGGCTCTACGTCTTCAGCAGGCTCGGGTTTTGCTGTTCTTCTCCCAGACCATACATATCAGGTCCGCCTTTCACCAGTTGCCAGTATTTTCACTGCTGAACTGCTTGCCATCTTACTTGCTCCTCATGTTATATACCGATCTACTTTACACACTTTTGTTATTTTTACAGATTCACTTAGTGCACTACATGGTATTCGGCAGTGCTGGGCAGGTGTGCAAGTACTTGCGCAAAGCACAATTGTGCACCCTTGCGCTTCGGTGAATATCGTTTGTGCATTGCGCACCGCACGAGACCATGCGCAATATTGCGCTTTTGTGCATGAAAAGGCAGGTGCGCAAGCGCAAATTTAGTTGCGCTTGCATTAATGAATTTGCGCTTGCACACCTGCCTTGGGCACCTGTGCGCAATCCACAAGACACGTGGTCTTGGGAGCTGCCCGCATGGCTGGACAAGGGATGCAGGAGGCTCGGGCAGGTCGCGAGGGCTGTATTGATGGGGGGAAGCGGGAGGGTAGTAGCATTTCTTAAAATGCTTCAACAGAGATAATGTATTTTAATGTTTTTTAAATTATTATTATTGATAAAAAATAATCAATTAAAAATACATTATTTAAAGTATTAAGAGTAGCATATGTAATTCCTTACAAAAATCATTAAAACATATTATTTAAATATCCACAGCCTAGTAATTTATTAGGCTGCGGATATTTGATTTAAATGATATGTTTTAATGATTTTTGCAAGGAATTGCAGATGCTGTTGTATATCTATATTAAATTATTAAATAAAATGTCTTGAGAAAATGCAAATAAAAGTAAAACTGGCCCTGTGGCCTCTACTCCTACTAAACATCGTGTGGGAAGCGGTAAAGGACTGTAGATATATATAAATGTAATAAAGTACCAGAAATAATAAAGTGTGAGTGTGTATAGTAAGAAATGACAGAATACCAGTGACGAATTAGCACGAGTGGGAGGCTCGTAGCACTTGTATTTTACATTGCTTTCAGTGTTTTCTTTTTTAGTATGGATTCCAAACTACTTGGAAATCATTGAATAGTGTTTCTAGTGATAATATCTGGCAGTGGTATTCAGATTAGGGGATGTCGGAAAGTGTAAAGTGGAGACTTAGTTACCCAAATTCAGAAGTCTCCACAAGTCCTATGGTAGTTGACGAGTGCTAAAAAAAAAAACATTCCAGGAGAAAGCTGAAGATATGTGCCATATGTATATATAATTATAATATTCTAGGACTAATAACTGATTTTTGGCAAATATTTTTAAAAAGTCAGTCGGACCGCGAATATCCCCGCGGGAATGGCCCGGTGCGCCTCCGACAACCCCGCGGTGTAGGGGTTAAATATCTTAATATTTTACAGTAATTCCCACAGATATATACCTTTGTTTCCCTGCCCCTCTCCGCTTCGCTCACTCGTCTGCAATATATGAACTTCCACGAGTTAACAACGCATTGCTCCAGTCCTACCACGTTATTTACTTTGTGTGAAATAATTTGTCAGTAATGGATGTCCCCAGTACCAGGAGTACCGGCTGTACTGCCCAGTTTTGCCAACCACATGCAGAGCGTGAAATTCAAATGACCGAGAGAATGGAAATAAATTAGTTATTTGAGAGGAGCATGTCGAGAGATGAAGTGAAGGATCGTTGTGGTGTGGATGTGGATGTGATAGGAAGCGTTAGGAGAAACACATTAAGGTGTTTTGGCCATATGGAGAGGATGGAGAGTAACGAGGAGATTGTATGTGAGTGAGAGGGAGGGGGAGGGCAAGGATGAGATGGAGGGATGGAGTGGAGAGGTATATGAGAGAGGGGGGTGTGAGCTGGGAGCAGGGTAGTGAAATGGCGGAGGACAGGGTGACATGGAGGCGATTTGTTGTGGGCATTGGCCACCCCTTACGGAAGTAAGGCATCTGGCAATAGATAGAATAATAATAAATAAAAGTAAGTATGCTAATTTATTTTTATCTCAATATTTTACAGTAATTCCCACAAATATATCCAAATAGTTTACACTAGCGCTTTGAAACATTGCCCAAGCTAAATATTATGTTGCACACTTGTGCAAATTACAGATATTGGAAAATAATAATAATAAATAAAAGGAAGTTAGTATGCTAATTTAGGTAAATATCTCAATATTTTACAGTAATTCCCATGAATATATGCAAACGGTTTGCGCTTGCGCTTTGCGACATTGTGCATGAACTGTGGACAGCGCATTGCGCTTGTGCCAAGTCCTTTCTCGTTTGTGCTGCCCACCACTGGTGTTCGGTCTATCCCGGCCAGCTACCTGCTAGTGCTGGAGATACATGAATGGTTGTTCCGTATAGCCACCAGATTGAAGTCTGTCTCCTTCTGTTGGGCCCAAGCCATGTTGGGATACAGGGTAATGAGAGGGTTGACTGCCTGGCACGTGCGGCTATCACCTCTCGCTCTGTCACATCCCGTCCTGTCCCAGCAACTGATTATTTCTCGATTGTTACCCGTCTCCTTGGACAGCGGTGGCAAGCAGAATGGACATCTACAGCTAATAACAAACTCCGCTCCGTCACACATACTGTCACTCCATGGAAGTCGTCCTCCCATCGCAACAGGCGTTGGGAAACAGCCCTAGCCCGACTACGCCTTGGCCACACGCGGATCACACATGGCTTTCTAATGTCAGGAGGCACTCCTCCGATCTGTCAGTGTTGCCAGGCTCCAATCACGGTCAACCATCTTTTGCTTGAATGCCCTCAGTTCCACGCCGTGCACAAACGGACTCTCCCATTCCTTTACTTCCTTGGACGTCCCCCTACCTTAGCCGATCTTCTTGGTGAATCCCCTGTGTTTTCCATTACACGCCACATGCGCTTCCTATCTGAAACTCATATTTTACTTCATATTTAGTGTCCTCCCCTCCTTCCCCTTCACCTTTACTTCACCATAGCATACCCATCATTTTTAATGCAGCGGTTTTAGTGCCATGTAGTCAATCTGGGCTTGGTGCTAGTCCTTATTAATTATTATTATTCAGCTGACAGTAATTCCGATATTGAAGGGGAAAATGCAGACTGTATTTTACTCCATTCATTTCTCTCTAAGTTGAATAAAATCGTATGAAGGAAGCAAAATACAGCGTCATCGGATTCAAGGGGTTCAAACAACAGGGACAAGGATTTGGTCCAAGAGTCTGATCGTAACCGAAAACTGAACTCAGGTTATTCCAGTCTCAAGTTTAATGTGCTAACCAGTGCACCGTCAGTTACCCTATTTATCTTAAGCAGCATTTTTTATGGCACAGTATTACAGCCTAGATTTCTTGCTTTTACATAATGGTACATTGACGTATGTATGTTTTCCTTTTGCACGTTTTATTATTTGTATTAATTTTGTCTTACTTGCTTTTTTATGGAAGAGCACTAGATCCTGACTGATTTTGTGTGTGTGTGTGCGCGCGCGCGAACCAGTTCTACGTACCACGTATACTTTCCTATGTTAACACCGGCGTTATAACCCATCGCCCTACTAAGCACTTACAAGGACTCTCTCAATCAGTACTGGTGTGATAGTGTTAGCGGTATTGTCTTTATATTTTGATGAGTCATGTAGTGCATCAGAAATTTCTTTTATCATTATTTAAATTATCAGGCTTCCCTAAAACAGCCAGGGGTCGAAATGGCATACTTTCTAACAGCAGACCACCTCTCTATCCTCTTGACCACCACCTCCCTCAGTGCTGTAGAGTTAATTTGATTTTTCCCCTGTTCTTCTTCTATTAATTCGACTGTACTTTTCTATATCAGTAAAATCAGCCTCTGTTAACTCCTTCAGTCGGACAGCTTGTTTTGTCCAGGTGATTTTACTCACTGAAGGAGAAAATAGTGAATGGTTTAACAAAGTGTTTGTGTAGCCCTTCCACTTTGAAAAGTCCCACTCAGTATGAAAGGAACGTAATCGTATCGTAGATGTCTGCATTTCATGCTTTCCTGTTTATTCAAACTGTTTTCTCAGACAGGGTGATTGATTTATGTTGGAGGCACTCACCATCCACTAAGTCGATGTAGTGCTACCTTCTGGTGGCCACACTGAGTGAAAAGTCGAATGGTTTGCAACAACCCAGGAGGCAGTTTATAATACTTGTTAAATATATATTCAATCGATCGATGCCAGGTGGACTAGCGGATTAAAGCAAACCAATCATTTTTGTGAGAAACAAAAGAGCCAAAGGTTCGATACTTGCCTAAAAATGAAAGAAAACGTAAAGAAAGAAAGTCATTACCAGGAAAAGGTCAACAATGCAGCCAAAATCAAGATATTTTTAGCTGAAGATGAAAGGACAGGTTGCGTTTAAAAGACTGGGGATCGTGTTCAGAAGGTAATACTGACTGAGGAAAGCAATTTCAAAGCTAACTAGTTCCATTCATGGAGGCTGAGAGTAACGAATAACTCTTACATTAGAGTTGGACAGAAAAGGAGCGACAGTGCATCGCTAAGTGAGTGCTGCGCGCCCACCATAATCGATCAGAGATGCAAGCAGACTGCACTGATGAGCAGTGCTTCTTGAAATCGTGACAGTACGGAGAAAATTCGGCGAAGAGACGTAAAAACAGATGCCTGCGATGAGCTCCTCACTTGACAGCTGCACTTCACACTGTGGCAAATAAACTCCTGTACAAATTCAGCACCTGCACAGATTAAAAATAAAGAAAAAAGATAAAAGTATGGAATCAGTTCAACACAGTCATTGGTAAGCAATTTTCTGCTAGAAATACGGAGAGAAAGCTGCCCAAGAATACTAAGGGATAATGAGGAGTGAGTTATGCGTTGCTGAATATGATAGGATAATCTTGCAGAAGATTTTGGCAGGCCGATTTTTTAATTTTCTTTTTACCCATAAAGTTTATATCAGTGTCACGAATTTTCTACATCGTGAAATTATGTATCGTAAATCGTGACATCGAGTGATTTGTAGGAACGATGAATAGTTCTGAAGTCCGTGAGAATTCGCCATTCTCTTAACCGTCCACTCGGGTATTTATATTTGCATCAAGTTTTCGAAACTTTCGTCATTCTTTCGCGAGTGATTGTCTTTATGTACAGACAGTGCATTCCTCTGAGCGATAATTTCCGAATTGTCATTTCTTTGCACTTGCCTCCCTAGCCGTTAGCTGGCCCCACGCCTCTTTCACACGTCCCTTACATTGGACACTCAAACACAGTTAGTCGTCCCAGTGACAGTCTCGGAGAGAGGAAGTGCCGTGCGTAAAGCTCAAGCGGGTCTCTTCTCTTAGCGGTCTCAGAAGTCTCGGCTGCATCGGCGTGAATTCACGAAGCTCCCACCAGCCTGGTGATCGACTGTATTAGCGGCGGTCTCGTCTCTATTGATTAGTATTTCTTTTGTTTTTCCTAGGCTTAAGGCTATTTAGCTATTTGTCTGAGTGCTTGAGTGAGTGCATTTCCCTTTCTTTGATTTTGAATAGATTCATGTAACGTAAATTTATTTTCTTGTAATTAAAAAATTTACAGTTCGTTTTCTTGAGCTTTATTAAATGTAACAGTCGAGTTTGATTTCCCCACATATTTAGGACAAGTTTGCTACTCCAAGTTAGCACAACTCCTTATATTAATCACGACTGGTACTTAGGCCAGCTCTTGGTATTAATTCTTAAATCCGTTGTGCCAGCTAGGAATTTGGCTCAGCCAAAATCCTGTTTATTATTATTATTATTATTTATTTATTTATTTATTTATTTGAATGTTAAGGGGTGAACTAACTTTCTCAGAGGCCAACAGTACAGTAATACATCCCTCTTGAGCGTTTAGTCTCTGCCGTGTACTGTTGAGAATGTCTATAAATTCTCGACTCCAGAGAATTGGCGAAGTAAGCCAGCATAAAAGTGAAATCGCCACTTGATTTCACGAGTCGATTCTCTCGTGATAGTCGACTCGATAGTTATTCCTAGTGGCCATAGCCATATTCTCATTTTCCCCCTGACAATCAGAGGTAACTGTTGGTCTTCCTCACAGAGTGCTGTTGAAGATCGAGATTAGTGACACACTTAAACACTGGATAGGGTACAAAAAAAAAAAAAGGACGATTATATATAATATATATAGTATTTATTCTACGATGTGTTAATGCATCCAGTCTCGGGTCGTAATATTAATATTTGGGCAAATCTTACTATTTCTCCGTTTTCATAAGCTCTTTAATGGCTGCGTCTTCTCGAGTGTTTATTCCAGCAAATGTCAGACGATTTATTCAGCTTAATGAATCATGGGGCTCGGATTGCAAATATAGTCACCATTAACCCTTCCATGGCTGGGACAACTCTAGGATTCCAGTCCAGTTAACTGGAAGATATTCTAATCAGTTGAGAGGGAAGAAATGGGAGTCTTTTATGATATACTGCTGGAACCATCCACATTGAATTTGTAGCAGTGCTTAGTCTCGTGTATGTGACGGCATTTTTAATATTTTTAGCATCACGTAACTAATAAAAACTTAGGAGGGGGAGAGAGGAAGGTTTAGATGATAAGGATGTGAACTGTGGGAGATGAAGCAAGTAACAGGACTTTCCCCAACGCGCATGGAACACACAAGTCAGCAACATTCATACAGATTTAAAAACATGAATTGAGATTTTATCCAGTTTAAATATCGTTGATTGTTTAACATAAGGGACACACACAAGAAGCATTCCACCAGACCACAACACGAAACCATAAGTTTACAAATCAAGTACAACTAAAGGCCTAGGTGCAAATGTGCTGAGGAAAGAGATCCTGGCCTAGGTTCCCAGTAGCTGCACGGTATTGTAATGTTAGCCCATTCAGTCCGATAACCTATTTTGTAGGGTATTATTGTTACCTTCAGACAGTTTTATACAGATTAGGAGTAACTTTTCGAACTGAAAGGTTAGATACAGCCTTCGTTAATAGTTTTAGTACCGTGGATCTCTCCTTAGCCGAATAATATAGTTGGGAATTATCTAGAATAAATCGGTAAAATACATCATAGTTTTGAGGGGAGTTAAGAACAAGAAGAGGAGGAGGAGGAAGAGTAAGAAGAATTTTCATGATTATTCGCCATCGACATCATCAG
>JAGKTI010017208.1:0-18718 GCA_018397915.1 Birgus latro | reverse complement strand
ATACACACTCAGTTAACTGGCTAATCCGAACTTGCAAAATAGTGTGACAAACCTCTATATACAGTATATAGTTCGTAAATCGTACACATTATCTCATCACATCACCTTTCACAAGTTTTCCTATAAATCGTAGTTATAAGAGCTTCAATGAAAGGCTGTTTAGAGGGTCCATGTATTTCGCTTTATCACAAATTCACCTTTAATACGTCTTAATTGGTTCAGCTAGAGGTAAATTGGGTTTTGAGGTACATTTACATCAGCCTGTCACTTCAGAAATCTAATATAGAAACCACATTATTTTTTTTCCATTAGCCACGTAGAACAAATGTTTCATTAACTGATGTCACCAAATCACCGTGGTCTTCATATATTAAATAATAAGAGCTACTCATAAAAAGGAATTAGATTGTCCGGACCCAATGTTCTCCTCTCACTCCAGATTCACAGCTTTCATGTAAATCGTAGTTATACTGTACTTTAAGATTTGTTTTTGGTTCGTTTAATTTGCATACCACAGTTTTTAACCACCTCTGATGAACGTAGCTTTATATGAATCGTAATTTTTTCGCATTTGCTTAGATGTTTTGATCCGCTAAATATGCATAGCTCGCCATACCTTTCCTATAAATAGGAATTACCGTCCATTCGGTTGAAATATCTGACGGGTGACTATCTGTGGCTAAAGCGTTCGTGCCAATCCGACTCCCTCCTTGCACGAACACAACTGCACATTTTTGGCACGGATACACCTCGGCTCTCTGGCAGTTGTGCAATGGAGTAATGCCGCTCCAAATTGTGTAGCTGATTATTTTAAAAGCAGCTAGGAAAGTTGTACTAGAATTTGATTTTGGGCGGTTTTTTGGAAGGTGTAAAATCATAAGTTTGGCTGCGTATTGAGAAGTCATGGGGCTCGACCAGACTTTTTAATAGACATTGGTAGTGAAGAAGCGTCATATATGGTAATTGTCAAATTACAATTGTCAGATATTTATAACGATGTTTCTTGTTACTTTTATGAATCAAAATACAATGAAGGTCAGTGTGACTGACTTCTGCTTTCCATTGTTAAGTATCGCAGTTTACTAGAGTGAAGTGTGGTCGAACGAACATGGGGATATTTGTGGGGTGGGGTCGGGACAAAGCCTTTTTAAAACCTCAACCCTAATAGTACGCACTCTTGGATGGTTCATCGGGAAGTTTTCTGGAAATAGCCAGTTGGGGCAGGATTAATGTTGTTACACTGCGGGTTGTGAGAAGCAACGACAGACTCAAGGGTGTAGCGATGGTGGGGTGAGGGATGAAATAGCGAGGTCCGTTTTATCAGTCTGGCAGCGCTTGGCAGGTGTCGTACTGCACCTTATCAAATATTTCTGCTACAATTTTCCTCTTTATTGCATTGTTTTTAACTGCTTTCCACATCGCGGGCGTCACCGTAATACTCAGATTTACAGAGTTTTCATTTTGGTCGGGTTTAGGAATCACTAGTGTCACCGGAGAGAGGCAACAGCTGGGCGAGGCCACCGCTCGAGCTGATCTGGCAGGTTGAGTCCTGCCTCCTGGCTCCGTGGGTGCTAGTGCTGCAGTGAGGTGCCACCAACCACATTTTCCCACTTTTTTCTCACATTTGCGCATTGATACTAGTCATGTAATCCATATCTTAGGATTGATATATTTGTGTGGGCTGATACTGCCCTTCGTATTTGGGATTTTTTTAGTGCTCTGTAGGGTAAATGTGATTGTTTATTGGTAATGTCCAAACTCATTCTTGAACTTCTTGTTGAGAGCTCGTAGAGGGAGCGAGAAAGAGGAGCTTGGGACGAGAGCTGCGGCATGTGAGCACCGAGAAGGGCTGGGGAGGAGCCGCATTATTGTTGTGATGGCGGAGGATCGGTAGTGAGAGTGGCTGGGGACGAGAGCGCGCCACTACCTCTGTCTTGGCGACATAACCCCCCCTTTCCACCCCTCCATCACCCCCCAGCATCCCCTTCCCCCTCACACACCCCCACACACATCCCTCCTGAACGTTTTCCATAACATTCGTCTGGGTTTCGTCTTACTGCACACTGTTTGACGCCCGAAACTATTTAAATACAACCACAATTACACTGTATTTTGGGAAGCTATCATAGCGGTCGCAATTTGCTGTTTTTGTGAGTGGCGTGATTTTGTCCAGATTTTGCAATGTACGAGCCCGGCTTTGGAATAAATCGATTAAGTCTTTGTGCGAACGTCTTGGCTAGTCTTGTATTTGCAGGGGGAGAGTGCAAAGAGCCGCCCTTGAATCCTCCCTCTCTTTCTATCCCTCCCTCCATCCCTCCCTTTGAATCTCCATTTAATTCCCTCCTCTTCCTCACCTTCAGTTTTTCAATCCGTCTCCCTAGATTAGACCTCCTTGAATTCCCTCCCACTGGTAGAATACCAGTTTGTATTCTCTGTCTCCATTCCTCCCTTTGAATCTGTTTTCCTCCCTCTTGAAACTTCTTCCTCAGTTTTACAATCAAGTCGCCCTAGACGTGTCTCCCTGAACTCCCTCCCACCGGTAGAGTATCGCGCATTCTTTATCTCCCCCCATTGAATCTCCCTCAAATTCTCTACCCTCCCCCGAAACCTTTCCTTCACTGAAGTCAATCTCCCCAGATATCTCTCCTTGAACTCTCCTCCCACCGGCGGAGAGTATTCTTATGTATCCCCCTTTTTCTCTCCCTCCCTTGTTGCATCCTTTCTCTTTCCGTTGGTCGTTTTTTCCCTCTACCGGCAGATGTTGAGACGCGAGGCTGGCTGGTGTGAAGGGCGAGGTAGCAGCTTTTTGTTTTTCTGCTCCCCAGGTTTTCATAACAGCAGTTCCGGTTGAATTATCCATCTCGTTCATAGAAATGCTCAAGCATCATTTAATTGTTTATTATTATTATTATTATTATTATTATTTTGTTTTAAGGTCGTGGTCGTTTGCGTGTTTGAATACTAACTTGAAGGACTAAGATGCATTTTTTTTTTTTACTAGTGACGAGCAGCCCAAAGTGATATTTCAGGCACGTTTTATCATCTGTTTACGGCACGCATCCCAATCTTCAGTATTTTAAACGGGTATTTTTATTTTTAAAAGCTGCGCTTGAGGCCAGACACCTGCATCCCAAACTTCACAAGAATCACATGCCCTGGCAAATGATCCAGTAAACACGAGAGAATAAGCGAATAACGCAGATTTCGTTCTTATGTTCTGAGATGCTTTAAAATTGATAGGATTGGTTTGTGACAATATGGTTGGTTGGTTGGTAATCGTTTCAGCCTTGAATTCTTTTAGATGGAGGAATGTGTACTCAGATTTCGGAATATTGTGTGGCGGGAATGTTAACGGCAATTATGTTATCAATTTTAGTATCAAAACAGTTAAAGACGAGGGTTTATGATACATGACTGGATCTTGCAACACATCTTTCGATAGTTTAATAAAACTCTCAAAAGTGGTAGGGATCCGTGAGGTGAATGCGGATTGATTTGCAATGCAACAATCGACCCAGTGTTCTAGTCCGTGTGGGGGTAGCTATCCCATTGATAACGGGGTTGGGTAGGTGCCGAGTGTCGTTTTCTAAGTGGCATTGGAGATTTCGTAACCCGTCTTCCTGAGCGATCCCTGCACACTACCTTTTTTACCCAGTTGTAAATTGTCAGTGCTAAATGATACATGGGAAAATTGTTGCAGGCGAAACAGATCGCGAAGATGCTGGTAGGACGTATTCTAGGTGGCAGGGGCGGTTTCGTAGCCCCTCTTCAGTAGCTGTTTGTTTTGTGTGCTTAACCGTAACATTTGTGTGCAATTTATGCCGTATTAATATATGAACATAATTTGCATCAGTAACATGCAGTAGGATATATTGAGGCATACTGTGCAGAATGAATCGGTAAGGAAGAGGCGTTACGAAATTCCAGTCACAGACAATACGACCCCTAGAATACTGCCTTTAATATAGGGGTGAGGGAACTGTGAGAATTGATAGGCCACACGCTCCTCTCCACCCGTAGCTCCACTTGACTGAAGCTTGACTGAGTGATCGATACACACGCTCCTGGCTTCTGCGCACTCGGCCCCGCCTCCCTCCCAGCCACCACCCGCACCCTCTCAAAACAACTGCGCCGCCACACTGCGTTACCAGGGGCCCGCGGTTGAAATAGTAAACTGAGACAGATATGAACGTTGGGTGCATCCTCGTTAATAATTATACGTTGTTCGGTGACTTTCAACACTTCGTTATACTCGTTGTTTTAGTGTGAGAGGAGTTAACGGAGAAAATGGTACCTCCGTCTTATAAGCTTTGAGTTGAAATAGGTAGGAAACTACGTATTCCAGAATCATTATAGAAAGTAGTTGTAGGCATGGAAGATGTCACACTTTCATAGATACAGACCACACCGACCCAGCGGGGAAAGGTTTGTAGGTAAAGAAGTTTCACACTAGTAAAATATAAACGTCAGCCTGTCGTATTTCATTCAGAAGGGATACTGCAGGTGCCTAACTTAGTCATAAAATTTGAGTTTCATAGGGGTAAATAGATTGTACGATGACATTTACAATCGTTAGCTGACTCCACATTCATTACCAGGGGAAAACCGTGTACAGGAAGTCACCACGAGCCACCAGTATGTCCTATTTCAATGGGAAAGTCTATGAAACATTGCTACCAGATAAGCAGATTAGTCAGTCATCGCCAATTTGCAGTACCTGTCTTGGGTCTGCGCTGTATATAATATAATATAATGTGGGTTTAGAGTTAGGATGATTGTTGACTGAGTCCATGTCTGCAAGTATTTTGTTAAAGCTGGGTAATTATCAGAATTATGCCCTAGGATTTAAAACCAAAAGCAGTCATCTCAGTTTGAGACGTCGATAATATAGTGAGTGTTGTTTTCCAGTTAGTAGATTGATTCTAGTCAATGTACGTACCTTTTGGTTTTGAACTTTGCCGAAATAAGGTTTGCCATTTTAACTCACCGTGCTTTAAACGGGAGAGGGAGGGGGATGCTGTGGAGTACGGCAGGAAGTGAGTCCGATTGTGTGATAATCAGCTTCACAAAGACTTAACACTCATTATTTTTTTTATTCCTCTGATGTGGTCACCCAGATTCAGCCCTTGAAAGCATTTAAAATATTTTGTCAGGTTTAGTACGGTTCAATTTATAATTTAACCTCTTCATTCCAGTGATATTTCATCTTCCCAAGGAAAATATTATTTGATGCATCGTAGGAAAGACCTGTTGCACTGAAGGGGTTAGAGAAGGCATTGTTGCACTGAAGGGGTTAGAGAAGGCATTACCTCAGCAATCTAGAGTGAATAACTGATATAATCCTATGCAAAATTGCCTGGAGGTAGCTTTGATGTAATGCAAAATACATCATCACATTGAAGGGGCTGCTGAACAGTTTTGCATAAAACTTGCAAGTAGCCTCCTTTGGTTTCATACATGTCTGTCTTTTTATACTGAGTGATGTAATAATATCTAGGATTATAAGGCTTTGTTAACACTGCAGGAGTTTTAATGCACAGATCTGTACTGTAGCCTTGTACAGTGTTCAGTATTGCCTCATACTAGTGAAAACTGGGATTATAGTGTGATAGTGATTATATTTATTAATAATTTATTATTCCTCACCCTGCCTTAGGGTGGGAAAGGAGGTCCGGATGATGATGATGATGATCTTATCTATCTATTGCCAGACACCATAATCCCGTAAGGGGTGGCCATTCGACTTTGAGTTATTTATTTTACGGGGAGGGGCACTAACCCTCCACCAACCCACTTGACACGTAGGGAGCATGTATGGTTTGGTTATATGGTTACCACCCAGCGTTGTAAATGGTTTCTTGGCTTACAGGAAACCATTTGGCTTGTCACTCAGTGTAATGCCACCTGTAAAGGAAAGAAAAGCAGTAAGAAGTGACAGGAAATATAGGAGAAATAGGAAGAAAGGAGGGCAGGCACAGAAAAAGAATGATAAAGGCCAAGGAAGAAGTAGGCAGCATTACATCAAGTGAGTGGATGATGGTCGCCACCACCTACCACTAATGATGATGATGATGATGATGATGATGATTATTATTATTATTACTGTTATTAATGCATGTATTCGTTAATGTTGTTTCTGGTATACTGTAATATAGTGTGTGGTGACATACTTGTATTAGTTTTTCGAATTTTCTACATGATTTTACAGTTAGCGGTATGACAATGTTGCTGTGCAGTGTGTTACTTGTAGAGTTACTAGGCTGTGTTATGTTTGTTTATTACCTACAGAGTTATGCTTAAGGTGCATTGTATTTCTTGCAGAGTCGTTATATTTGTGTTTGTTTCAGGTGTAATGTAGTGCGTGATGAAACGTCGTGTTGATGAACTTTCGGGTCGGGGTGAGGCAGCAGTGTCGGGCATCGTAAGTGCTGGGGGTGTGGGAGCAGGGCTGACGCAGGGGGGAGCCCAGGGGGGCTCAGGGTGCTACGTGCGTGGGCCCCCAATCACCCAGCTGGGGGCACGACCAGGGCAACCCAACACCCCTGTGGTTGCCCCACCTGTGGTCTCCGGGGCATCAGTTCCCGGAGTCGTGCCTGTCCCCGCCACCACGGCCGGGGCGGGGGTGGGCGGAGCAGCTCCCTCACCCCTCGACCACCAGCCCCACAACCCTCCATCTCAACCCGGTGAGAATCTGTGCCTATGTAATTCCAGCAGTGAGGCCTTGACCAGCAATGCTAATATTGTACAGTTGTGAGCTATTGTTTCTGCTTGCCCTCTATATACTCCTGTTCTTGACTGAAAGAATGTCATCATAGGTTTTGCACACCTGTTGCTGGTAGTTCAAACCTTTTCTTACCCATGTGTGGTAACAGTGTCATCACAAATTCCCATACAGTCTGTTTGAATGAAAGAGTTTGTACATTATATGGCTTTGTAATAGTTCTTTTTTTTCTTCATTATATTATGCTCTTTATTCTATTATTTTGTCGTTCCAGTTTTCTGTCTTTTCGAAAGATACATGGATTCTCGTTGCATGAAGCCAGATCTCTTGATTTTGGTGTACTTTTTAATAAAAATGATAGCTGTCCAGTACTGTGCTGTGATGTGTGCTCCTGGGTAATAAAAATTTGAATTTGCAAATAAAGGAAGAAAAAAAAAGTAACTTGTAGGGTACAGCAGTCTGATCAGCATTGTATTGCCCTTATTGCTCTCTCTCTCCCTATTTGTCTTATTATGGTGTATTACATATCACTGTTGTTTATTTTCTGCTCCCACAATTTTTCCAGTAAGCTGGCCATTCCATTATATCATCAGCCTGGCAATCCAATTAGTGTTGAAATAAAGGAATTTTATTGTTGCTGGTTCACTGTAAATCTTGTTATCATGACCCAGGTGAAAAGGCTTGGAAATTCTGTAATGGTTTGCTTGTACAGTTATGTATAGTGAAAAACTTAGTTCAAGGTTTAAAAGATGTGAAGAAAGTTATGAAAGTTGTGAGGTCATGATTATAAAATGGCTGTCATCTAATTGTCTGCCAATCACCAAATTAAGATAAGGTAGTATTATTATTACCACCTCAACATATTCCCTGTGGTGGGAAATAGGGTTGGAATGATTTTGAAGACTATTATTATTGACAGTGCTTAGATGCACAGTACTTGCTCTATGTCAAGATGCACAGTACTTGCTCTATGTCAGTCTCCAACAGATTGTGCTGTGATTGTATGCATAATGTCTTAGTAAGAACCTTGTCTAGGAAACTGGCGGGATCAACTTTAATGGTGTCAGTGAAGATTTTAAGGGGTAATATTTCTATAACTGACATTAATAGTTTAAAAAAAATGTAATGAGTGATAGCTGTACAGACATACCCCAGTTTAATGATGCAGTTGGTTAAGTATAAACCTGTCACAAGGCTGGGTATTGTATCTTGGGGCAGGTTTAACTTGTACTGTATAGGGATGTGTTTTTGATCCTTGGGTTTCCTCCACAACCAAGCCCCAAACCCACCCAAATGAGTCTAAAAACAAGTTTCTAGCAACCTAAACCCCAAAATAGCTTTAAGACAAGCTAAACTAAGCCTAAAACCAGTTTATAACTCACCTAAACCCAAAAATAAAATCTGAAAATCAAATGTTTGGAAAAAATCAAACTTCGTAAACTGTACCTCAGAATGAAAATGTTCACCCCACCTGTGACTAAAACACATTAATCTAAGTCTATAAACATTTTATAAATCAACCTAAACACAAAATTTGTCTAATATACTATCAAATTCTGTAGAAAGAAGTAAGACCCATCATTAAACCGGAGTTTGGCCATTGTTAGGCGGGGTAGGGTGATACAACCTCATCGCTAATCTGGGATATCGCATATAGGGGTATCGTATCTCAGGGTCTGCCTGTATTTACCCTTCCACTTGCTTGTGACTGATGTGCCTTCTCTGCCAGACAGACTGGGGTGGAACAATAACAGCAGCAACTGTTGCCATCTCTAGCCAGTATTATTCAGCTTAAGAGAGACTATTTGACCTTCTGGGTTTAGATATTAGCCTTCACCAAACCATCCACTATGAGGGGACTCTTCTAAGCTGTGTAAAATCTGTATAGTAGCAGCAAGTGGTTTATGTATATATATACAGTATTATGAGAAATAGGGAGGTGAGAATGGAAGTCAAGAAGTCACTGCATGATAGTATTGCGATCCCTACCCTGATGTATGGAAGCGAGGCATGGACCTTACTAGAGGGTAACAAGTCAAGAGTGAGAGCAATGAGTTACTTGAGCATGTGAAGTGACATGGAGGGACAGGTTGACGAATGAAGAAGTGAAGGAACATTGTGGGGTGGATGTGGTTGAGAAGATTCGGAGAAATACACTGAGGTGGTTTGGACATGTGAAGAGAATGGAGAATGAAAGACTGACTAAGAGGGTGTATGTAGTTGAGGTGGAGGGAGGGAGAGGGAGGGGAAGACTGAGGATGAGGTGGAGAGAAGGAGTTGAGAGGTATATGAGGGAGGGGGGAGTGAGTTGGGGGGAGGGTAGGCAAATGGTGGGTGACAGAGTGACTTGCAGGCATTTTGTCTGCGGGCACCCTTTGCGGGATTACGGCATCGGGCTATATATACATAAAAATATATTTACATATACTGTATATATGAAATGCCCTGGCAGAAGGGGCTAAATGTGCTTCCTCTGTCTAGCACCATAAATCATTATGGTTTTGGAGCTCAGATATACAATGACTCACACTGTTTTTTCATCAAACCCCAGCCCATTTTTTAAGGTGTTTTGAGTCGTAAGCTTTTTAGTGGCATTGGTATCTTATGTCGTCATTATCAGGATCATCATCATACCCTGTGTTGCCCTATCAGGATCATAGGGGCCAGAGGCTAGGCATCACATTCCAGACATTTAAGGCAAGAGTGGCCATTTTCTCACCCCATAGTGGCATCTGAGTCAGTATACCCCAACCATCCTTTGGAATTAAACCAGTATGGGCCACATCTAGTTTGCGCACTTTTAACTTGCCAGGCCATCAGGCATCTAAAAAAGTGTGATGTCAGCAGTATTAATGCACTGCACCAGTACATAACACAGAGGCCCATAAATTCTGTATGGTAAATAGTTTGATAGATTCATCTGTTAACATAGATTGTGTTATTCTCTTCAGTTAAGTTTACAGATAACTTCATTTTTCTTTTTTCTGTTCATTATTCATTTTATTTAGCACTTGTCATTTTGTAATGTAGAAAATTGTTGTTTGTGGTTGTGGTGGTGATATTTTCAGTTCTTGTGATCCAGTATGATCAAGCAGGGATGAACAGTACATTCTTCTTGGCACAAGTGTCCTGCAGGCTGTGGTATTATCTTGCAGTCTCGAAATAGAAGCACTTTTGCGTCTGTCCGATGTTCTCTTGGATTGAAACACCTTTCAGGTGAAGTTCAGGTGCTATGTGCTTTAGTTCAGATTCATAAAAGGCAGCTGAAGGTTTTTCAGTCCTGCAGTATTAGTGATCTAGGGTCAGATGTCAGTCGCCTACCCCCAGATGTTCTGGACAGTGCCTTGTCGAAGTGGGCTGCCCTTTCATTCACTCATCATTCAATCCTTTATTGTTAGAACTGTATGGGAGAGATACAGTAAACTGAATACATCACTGCATCATGCTGACAGTGACAAATTAGTATTATCAGTGGAGTGCACTGAAATACACCACACATCCACTGACCATTAAACCTTCACTGTCTGTTGGGACTACCTGGAAAAAGTCCGGGCGAAATAATGGTGTACATCTGGGTCATGCTGGAAGTGAATAAATGTTCCATGTGCAGGACTATCCTTCACAACAGCGAAATCATCTTTTCATACACGTATACACAAATATAATCAAGCCCATGCAGTCCACTGACGTAGTTCGTACCCTTTTTTTTTTTTTTTTTTTATGCAAGGAAGAAGGAACCAAGGGCCATGGGCCCGCATACTGTTCCTTCCAAGAAAAAGTAAAAACAGTACAAAAGAGAGCCAAATTCAAGATCCATTCATTTCGAGATGCCTGGGCACACTGCGTTTGAAAGATTGGAGATCATAGGAAGTAGGGAATACAGACAGAGGGAGACAGTTCCAGAGTTGACCAGTTGCATAAATGAAGGACTGGGAATAACAGTTAACACTTGCATTAGAGAGTTGGACAGAAAAGGGATGAGAGTTTGTTGCTAGACGGGTACTACGTGCCCGTCGTAGAGGTGTAAGGATGCAAGCAGACAGTTCAGAGGAACAGTGACCATTGAAGTAGCGATAGAAGAGAGATAAAGAAGCAACAGTGCGGCGAAGAGACAAAGGTTGAAGGGAATCAGTAAGAGGAGGAGAGTTAATGAGACGAAAAGCCTTTTACTCCACCCTATTGAGAAGAACCGCATGTGGGAAGCCTCCCCACACATGAGAGTTGTACTCCATACACGGGTGAATAAAACCTGTGTACAAGGTCAACATCTGTGCAGGGGTAAAGAAAGCTTGGAGTCGGCCCAGCACACCTAATCTCTTGGAAGCAGATTTCACAAGAGATGTAATATGTTCTTTCCAAGACAAATCCCGAGAGAATGAAACCCCTAGCATGTTCAAGGATGATGCAGGACTGAGCTGGACATTATTAAACATTAGTGGGAAATCCTGAGGAAGATTTTGTCGGGTTGATAAGTGTAAGAACTGAGTTTTTGATGCGTTAATAATAACAAGATTATTTTTACCCCAATCAGAGATATGAGCCAAATCAGACATTAGGTGTGCCATAGCCTCATCCCTTGTTTGCTGAAGTAACTGCTGAGATGGACGTTGCGGAAATCGAATGGAAAGGTGAAGGGTGGAATCATCAGCATATGAGTGGATAGGGTTAGATGTACAGCTTAGAAGGTCATTGATGAATAAAAGAAAGAGAGTTGGTGATAGGACAGAGCCCTGAGGAACACCACTGTTGATAGGTCTAGGAGAAGAACGATGGCCGTCTACAACAGCAGCTATAGAACGACCAGAAAGGAAGCTAGAGATGGAGGCACAGATAGAAGGATAGAAACCGTAAGATGGCAGTTTGGAAATCAAAGATTTATGCCAGACACGATCGAAAGCCTTTGAGATGTCAAATGCAATGGCAAAGCTTTCGCCAAAGTCCCGAAAGGAGGATGACCAGGAGTCTGAAAGGTAGGTGAGAAGATCGCCAGTGGAGCGTCCCTGACGGAACCCATACTGACGATCAGAAAGAAGGTTGTGACAGGAAAGATGCTTTAAAATTTTTCGGTTAAGAACTGATTCGAAAACTTTTGATACGCAGGATGTTAAAGCAATTGGACGATAGTTAGAGGGTTGGGAATGGTCACCCTTCTTTGGGACTGGCTGAATGAGAGCAAACTTCCAGCAAGAAGGAAAGGTACAAGTTGAGAGACAAAGGCGAAAGAGTTTACCTAGGCAGGGTGTAAGCACAGAAGCACAGTTTTTGAGGACAACAGGAGGGACTCCATCAGGCCCATATGCCTTGTTAATATTGAGGCCAGTGATGGCAGAAAATACACCTGCTGAAGAAATTTTAATGCCAGTCATGAGGAAGTCTGAGGGAGGAAGTGATGGAGGAACAGCACCGGAATCGTCTAAGGTAGAATTGTTTTAGGCTAATTGTATCTGCACAGGAATGAGTCAAGCTCGGACTGTCCTGTGTATTAAACCATTTTTATTATACTTATCCTTAAATTTATGAATAGTTTTGGCACACACTGTTTCATTCAGTAGTGCATTCCACTGATCAATTGCCCTATTTGGGAAAGTGAATACCCTTACATCTTGTCACCTCTCACTGCAGTGTCCTCTTGTTGATGCTTCCCCATCGGTTATATACTCATTGATGTCCATTTTCTTTTTCCCTGTGATGCATTTGTGTAGTATAATCATGTCTCCTCTTTTCCTCCTCCCTTGTAATGTTGGTAGGTTCAGATTTTCTAGTCTTTCTTCTTAGCCTAGATCCTTTAAGCTTGATACCCATCTTGTAGCAGCCCTTTGTACTTTTTTCAATCTTATCTTTGTGTTTTTTGAGATGAAGATGGGTGTTTGTGTCGTGACAAATCTGTTTATTTTAGGATAGGTTTTCAGAATTGGATGGGTTAGATATTATAGCTGTCAGTAAACCATTCTCAGCTTGAGGTTGTTGCTAATGAGTAATAATCATCAGGTTTAAGGGGGGGGGGAGGAACCATTGTATTGAAAGGGTTAATGCAGTCAATGTGGTGTCTGCAATGTTCTGTACAGTACTTAATTCTTGCTACTCCTGGGTGATTTAACATAGCTTAGGAAAGTTCTCCAGGATTAGGAACAGACTTCATTAATCTGAGCACTGTGAGAGCTGCTTCTTTCTGCAGATTGGTTGAGATAATGAAAATTAATTTATGTGTTAAAATTAGTAGAATCATATACACTAATGCCTCAATATATGATACCCCTAGATGCGATACCCCGGCTTAACCTTTTGTTTTGACCGTGGGGTTGACGGAGGCGGTGCTTGCCTGTACCGTGGGGGTAATTCGCGCTTCGACTCACTTTTTAAAAATATTTGCCAGAAATCAGTTTTTAGTCCTAGAGTATTATAATTACATATGCATATGGCACATACATTCAGCTTCCTCATGGGATGTTTTTTTTTTAGCCCTCGTCGACTACCGTATGACTTGTGGAGACTTCTGAAATTGGGTAATGAAGTCTCCAATTTACACCTCCCAACAGCCCATAATATGAATACCAGTGCCTGATATTATCACTAGAAAAAATAATCAATTATTTACCAGTAGGTTTGATCCATTGCCACCGACCACCATGAGAGTGACCTGCGGTAAGTGGTTAACGTTGGGGGTAGAAATACCACCGTACCCCAATGATGGCCAAACTCTGGTTTAACAGTTTTTTTTTTATATACAGATTTTGATGATATTTTAGAGAAAAAGTGTGTGTTTTGGTTGATTTATAAACTGTTTTTAGACTTAGATTAATATGTTTTAGCCGTAGGTGGGGTGAACATTGTCATTTTGGGGTACAGTTTACTAAGCTTGTTTTTTTCCAGACTTATATTTGGCAATTTTCAGATTTTATTTGTTGGTTTTAGTGAGTTATTTACAGGTGTTATGTTAGTTTCCTTGACAACTGTTAGACTATTTAGATTGGCTTTAAACTTGTTTTGGGGCTCATTTAGGTGGGTTTTGGGCTTAGTTTGGGGGGAAACCCAAAGCTGGTAAGCGCTGCACATTACATGTTAAAAGTACCCCGATATACAATACCCCACCTGATGGTGGGGTCTGACCAAACCAATTACATCATTAAACCAGGATATGCCTATACACAATATTGCTGCAGTGCAAATGTGATTGTGAAGAGTAAGATGATTCAGTACTGTATTCAGTAGATGCCTGGTGGTGTGGTTGTAGAAAACTTGGTCATAGATGACAGTTCTTTATATGTAGTAGTTAGCGTGAAAATAAGTGACTTTTTTTTTTTTTTTTTTTCCCCAAATGCTGCCTTGGGTGTTTGTTGACTTTCCATACCTTAATATTGTCAGTTGTGGTAGCCTGACTTAGGACCACCAACACACAAAAGGGAATATCATGAGACTGGGCTGTTCTATTTTTTTATAGTGTTGTAATGTGAAGTGGATATATAAAGAAAAAAGATGTATAGACAGTAAGGCTTGTGAGGTGGAGCCATGATTGCAGGAGCTGAATATGTGTGAAGGAGTGTCTGGCCATGCTGTTGATAGATCACCCATTTACTGTACATATTTTTTTATTACTTTTATTCTACTGATTCTACCTCACATCATCCTTAGGTGGAAAGAACAGTCAGTATGATGATGATGTTTCTATGTGAGTTGAAGCCTTGTAGTGTAGACTAGCCCCAGGTCCCCATGCTTATGATGGAGAGAGGGAGAGGATCATTTGTAATGGCTCCAAAGTGTTTGTATGCCACAGCCTGCAGTAAGGATTTGAATGATAGACGATGGATTGATGAATATATATTTTAATTGTTATGAGATTCCAGATGAGTAACATTTGCTCAGTGTTCACAGGTTACACTGGGGGAAAGGTGGAGATGCATGCAGGGGTTCACCACACCGTCCCTGCCTACTCCACCACTCTCTCCACTGCACCACAGTCTCAGGTCAGTGTGCTCCCTTTCCCTTCAGTGTCTGAGGTGAAGGGTAACCGCAGTATCATGGTTGAATATACAGTAAAAGATTGCATTTGGGTGGCATACAAGGCTTTATAGCCCCTCTTCCTCAGCCATTTATTTTTTTGTATTGCACCTTTACTCTCGTGTTATTTATATAGTTTTGATATTGACAAAACTTGCAACAGCATCGTAAAAGAGGATATTGATGGGTAATGTTCAGAATAATTTGCAGAGGAAGAGGTGTTTTGGAAACCTAAGTCACTTAAAGTAATTCAGAGTGAACTGTTTTTCATCCTTCACTATAAATGTTCTTCCTTAAGTTGAACTCTGTAACCCCTTCCCCATGAAAAATCTCCCAGAAATTGAATACAAATGTTTGACTCTGGCCCAGCCCCTAAGCCCTTACACTTTTGTTAAGGCAGTCAGGGATTGGATGATAGACACATGGGTGGCAGTAGTAACAGTGCTGTAAAAGTAGTAGTTGTACTGAGAGAGTTCATTGAAATCTCTTACAATACCTTTATCACATATATTAATGATAAATATAAAATAAATCTCTCATAAACTTAATGCAATCACCTGTCAATAGCAAAAACACTGACAGAAAAGATATTGTACTGAAAAGGCTAATCATCAGCTCATAAGGTACTAGCCATTTGTTTGAACAAAGAAAATGGTCTATGGGTTGAGTTATCAGATGATATGCTTCCCAAATTGCCATTGCATTTATGTGGGTAACTTTGGGGGTTTTATGTCAACTCTCTCTTGATGTACTGTTGTCTGAGTGTGAGATATGACTATGGGAGTTGCTTTTCAGAGTGTGTGTGTGTTACACTGTTGTCCTGTCAGGTAGTATCATGTTTTGACTGTCTGCTGTGATACATATTTGAATTAGTTTTTGGAGCTTGTGAGGAAGCAGGTGGCAGTGTGCAATCCAAATGATTTTGATGTAGAAATATGTTGATATGAGAGGAAGTTTGTCCAAGATAATAGCTCACTAGTCTTTGTGGTGTTGCATTTAAGAATAGCACTTTAAATTGCAACCATTTACTTGCATTAATAACCAGTCGTCTTTGCTTTGCCAATATTCATCCATGTTACTCACTGCTTGTACAATTTTACTAACAGTTATTTAATGGGAAGTTGTTTCCTCTCTGAGTTAGCTCAACAGATTGGAGATAATGGAGGGGTATTTATTATCCCATCTGGTAATTCTCTTCACTCCTCTTCATTTAAGTTTTGCTACCACTAGACAGTGATGTTCAGCTTTAGAGAGAGACTAGACTGGAGAGGTTAGATGCAGCATCCATTTACCCTTCTAGTTAAAAAGGTCTCTACAAAGGTAATTAAAGTCATCTGGTGGTAGCAGGAGTAAATTAATAAAGCACATCATCAAATTGAAGAGATTAAGATGTTCCATGCCATAACAGGAATACAGTCCTGATGTATTACCTGTTCCCTGCAAATGTTTGCTGGGTTGACTGTGCAAGGTCAGAGTGTTACATTTATTCCACAAGTATAATGTGAACTTCATTAGTCTACAGCTTAGTTGGTACAAGTGTTTTTTGGGTGAACTAAGTGGATGTAGAGTGAGTTTGTAATGTCAATGCCTTCATCCTGAAAATATATTTTAAGCAGAATTAAAAAATATATATATATGTCAGTAACCAGTATTAGATAAATCTAAACACATTCGTGGGTTGAAGAGGTAAACGGAGCTTGCCTTTAGCTCCTTCAGACAAGGATAACCTAAGTGAAATAAAATAATTTTGTTTTTGCATAAATCAGGAAGAAAAAACTGCACTGAGGTTGAATCAGTTATGTAGGTTTACATTTGAGACATATACCATCAAGGACCCAACTCCCTGCTTAGGCCAAAACCATAATTTTGCTGGATAACACTAGAACTTTGGCACATTATGACTGTTCGATTGGGATGCTCCATTTGAGGTAACATCTTTCCAACATGATCACATATAGTTCATGAATTTCCCAGTTAGGGTTTGGGTCAGTTGAGGTATGATTATATGTGTCTTATGTTAACCCATTCAGTCTGGTGATACATTTTTCTCTCTATTGCTACCTCCATTTTTTTTTTTTTTTCCCCCCACCCCAGCTTTTGAGATCTTTGGATATGGAGCAGTTTACCTCTTAACTAAAAAGAGGATGTCCTGGAGAGGGATGCCTTCACATGGTGGCACCAACATAACTGGGTGGCTCTGCTGCCTGGTTATACAAATGTTCTACAGTTCCCTCCCAGTCCCCCAAAATGAGGGTGGTGAACTGCAGGAGGAAGGTAACTTGTAATCCTCTTGGCCTGCAGAAGGTAACTTCACCTTGTAGTCCTCTGGGTTCATGTTGAGATGGACATGGGGCAGTAGCTACTACTACTTTGTCTCCCCACAGCTGCATAAGATCAGCTGGAGACAGGTAGACTCAAATAAAGCCATTGGACTGAATGGGTTAAATTGGTGTTACTTGGCTGACTTTGATTGATGTGGTGGTGGCAGGGAGAAGGCGGTCTGGCAGGTGTGGTGGAGAGTAGAGGAGCAGGTCTTGTGGGCAGTGGAGGTGGCGGCAGCGGTGGTGGCGCCCCCACTACTGTCCTCCCACACCCTGCCGCTCACTCCCAGGTGCGCCATAAGGTATGCACCCACTGCATCTTATAGCATAGCATGGTGTTGCATACTCAGTGCTTAATGAAGTGATTTACTAGGCCTCTTCGTACCTAAACTGTATTGTATTTTCCTTTGAAGTTACTCATTTAGCCTCTTTATTCCTATTCTGCCGCTCACTCTCAGGTGTGCCACAAAGTATGCATCCACCCTTCTCATTGCAAAGCATGATGTCGAATACTCACTGCTTCGTCTCAGAATCATTTACTGGTCTCTTATGCTTACTCTTTATTTTCTCTTGTCATCATGTCGTGGTAGCCTAATTTATGTTTATCCACTGTTTGGTCTAGGAATAATGTACAGTGCTCCTAGTTTCTCTTAGCATGGTCTTTATGTTGCATATGATCTGTCTTGGAACCATTTATTTTTGCCTTGCATTGCCATCTAAAGATTTGATGATGCTCTCAGTATTGTCCTTCTCCTGTTGCTTATCCACAGTTATGTCATAAGGTAAGCCCATCCATCATGGCATAGCATGGTCTTGATGTCACACATTTCACTGCTTGGAATAATTTCATCGGCCTTCATATACCCACTCGCTGCTTGGTCACAGAACTGTTGGCTCGTCTCTTTATGCCGACTGTGCTTATCTGGGAATGATTCACTGGTCTCTTTGTACCTACTCTGTTTGGTCTGAGAATCATATGGTGGCCATTTGATAACTGCTGTGTGAATGGTTAAATTTTTTCCTGCCTCCTTGTACCTGGTATCTCCTTGATCTCTGAACAATTTAGTGGGTGTTTTGCACCTGTTTTGGGCCTGCTTTTTTAATTGTTCAGTACGTTGTTGATATTGTTCCCATCTTTTGCCTGAGTCAGTATCATGCTTTAATATTGTCAAACATTCTTTGATTCTTCAGAACAGTTTTGTTATTGTGCCCATCTCGTATCATAATTAACTGTTTGTCTTGGAGTTGGGCTTTTTTTATTTATTTATTATTATGTCATCTTTCCAATATTGTGCCCCTCTTTTGCCAAATTCATTGTTGGCCCTCTGAATTGGACATGTTCGGCTTAAACATTCTCCATCACTGGATCATTGTATTGCTGTGTTTTGTCTTTGACATTGGTTTACTTTTTCCCCTTTAAATTTACTATGCCATTCCACTTACTTATTTAGTGATAATGTCTGCACACATTATAAATGTTAGGATTTTGAGTATTGTTCAATATTTTTATCTTGCTTTGAAGTCCACTTTGATTGCTTTTAACCCTTGGTGTAGGTAGGTGTGGGGGAGGCGGTGGCTCAATCGGTAGAGAGGTGGCCTGCGGTGCCACGGACCCAGGTTCGAATCCTCGCTGGGGCAGGGAGCTGTTTAAGGATTTGAAATTCAGTAAATCAGGCTTTAT
>JAGKTI010017207.1:0-18720 GCA_018397915.1 Birgus latro | reverse complement strand
AGAAATAGCTACAGAGCCATCAGAGTAGAAAAGAGGAGGGAAGGATGATAAGGTAAAGTTGTTAGAAAGGTTTTTGGCAAGGTGCCAAAAGGAGCGAGAAGAATTCGAGTTGGAGAGTTGGGAACATTTAGCACGGATGAAATTATTTTTAGCAGAGCGAAGAACAGACTTAGCACAATTCCGGGCAGAAATATAAAAAAAGATGTGATTCAGGGGTGGGTTGGCTCTCGTACCTTTTAAAGGCCATCTCTGTTGCGGACAGCATTAGAACAAGCGTGATTAAACCAAGGCTTTCTTGCATTAGTCAGAGGATATGAGAAAGGAATGTATGCTTCCATGCCCGAGAGAATAACCTCCGTAATGCGCAGGGCACACTCAGACGGCTCCCGGCCATGGAAGCAATAATCATTCCAAGGAAAATCAAAGAAGTACTGCCTGAGGGCCTCCCAATCTGCAGCTCCAAAGTGCCACAGGCGGCGTTTCTTTGGAGGGTCCACAGGCTGTACNAGGCCCTCTCCTTGTTGCGGACAGCATTAGAACAAGCGTGATTAAACCAAGGCTTTCTTGCATTAGTCAGAGGATATGAGAAAGGAATGTGTGCTTCCATGCCTGAGAAAATAACCTCCGTAATGCGCAGGGGACACTCAGACAGCTCCCGGCCATGGAAGCAATAATCATTCGAAGGAAAATCAAAGAAGTACTGCCTGAGGGCCTCCCAATCTGCAGCTCCAAA
Source organism: Birgus latro (assembly GCA_018397915.1). Lineage (NCBI taxonomy): Eukaryota > Metazoa > Arthropoda > Malacostraca > Decapoda > Coenobitidae > Birgus > Birgus latro. The sequence continues at coordinate 17,987 of JAGKTI010017207.1, read as the reverse complement.
GTGCCACAGGCGGCGTTTCTTTGGAGGGTCCACAGGCTGTACCGGAGCGATAGGACAGGTTAAGGTAATAAGGTTATGATCGGAGGAGCCCAATGGAGAGAAAAGATTAACAGTGTAAGCAGAAGGATTAGTTGTTAGGAAAAGGTCAGGTATGTTGGAACTCTCTCCAAGACGGTCAGGGACATGGGTAGGGTGCTGTACAAGCTGCTCTAAGTCATTTAGGATAGAAAAGATGTAGGCTTGTTCACCAGGTGGATCAGTGAAAGGAGAGCCAAAGGTGGTGGTGAACATTGAAATCTCCTAGAATGGAGATTTCAGAGAAAGGAGAAATGGATAGAATGTGTTCCATCGTAGAAGTAAGATAGTCAGTAGAATTAAGAGATAAGTAAACAGCACAGATATATTTAGTCAGATAATGACAGGAGAGCCGAAGCCAGAGAGTAGAGAATTCAGAAGAATCAAGTTCAGGAACACGAGAGCAAGATAGATCGTTGCGTACATATACACAACAGCCACATTTGGCTTTGAAATGAGAATAGAGAAAGTAGGAGGATACAGAAAAGGGTTTGCTGTCAGTTGTCTCAGACAGCTGAGTCTCAGAGAGAAAGAGAAGGTGAGGTTTAGAGGAGAAGAGGTGGTGCTCAACAGAGCGAAAGTTAGAGGAAAGGCCGCGAATGTTACGGAAATGAAGGAGTGAGTCAGACAGTGGTTCCAGGCAGCTCTGAGAGTCGTCACCAGGAGAGGGGCAGATGGTGGGGGCATTTATGGTCCCCCCCCTGGGGACTCCGAGGCACGATTTACAGTCGCCATTTTTTTTAAAATTTAAAAAGGAAGTGTAGTGTGTAGCGTGTATGTAGTTTGGTGTTGACAGTTAGAGAAACTTGTATTGGAGAGCATGCTGGTCTACTCTCTGTGATACTGAGACACTGAAAAAGTTCAGCAAAGGGGGATGGTCAGGAACAAGTCCTGAGGGCTGATGAAATGGGAGCTCCAGCTCTCCCAGTCATCAGCTTTCCATCCTCTTTGGGAGTACTGCCCTGCTCGACTGGTGCTACAGTCTACTCCTGCATGGCTGTTTACCCCAACTCTAAGGATTTTACAGTGGTCATAATTGCTCTTGAAGCATGTCCAATAATCCAGTGTTTAACTACACTTAATCCTTAGCACTGTGTCTTATGATAAACAAGAACAAAAATACCGCAAACGATCGGACAGCCGTCCACTGTTCATGGGAGTTGAGACAGTACTAGGAGGAGGGGGGTAGTGCGGGAAGGGAGCTGGTCAGTCGGTGTGCGCGAGAAATTCAAACTGATGCGGTCAAAAAATATCGGATTTTTTTTTTTTTTGGTGGGGGGGGTGGGGGGGGGGGGGGGGGGGGTCCGGCCATCAGCCTACGATGTCCGAACAGTGAGGTAACCGGATAATGGTCATCCGGATAGTACAGAGAAAACTGTATTTACCTGTTGGTGTGACGAGCTTTAGCATGGAAAAGGATGCCCAGGCACATGTAAATTTCCCACCTGTGCTTGAGAGTGTTGTAGAGTCACAGCCTCAATCCCCTCATCCTAGATCAGACGATCGGGGTTGTCCTGTCTCTAAAAGATTTTTGTAGGATGTCATGTTGGCGCAAGGTAAGTGGGAACACAAGGTTCAGTTGGAACAGATGAAACTAGAGATACAGCATGCTAGAGAACAGACAGAGAAAGCTAGAGAACATGCAAAGATAGAGGAGGCAAAGATAGAGCGAGCTAGAGAGGAGGCAGAGCAAGCTAGAGAGCAAGCAAAGTTAGAACAGGTGAAGTTAGAGCAGCAAGCAATGACAGAACAGTTGAAGTTACAACAGCAAGCAAAGACAGAAATGGTGATGTTACAGCAGCAGGCAAAGACAGAACAGGCGAAGTTAGAGCAGCAAGCAATGACAGAACAGATGAAGTTAGAACAAATGAAACTTGAGAATGAATATCATATGAGATCCTCAGCAGGCCAGACAAATTCTTCTCATTCCTTCTCAGGTTTCAACCCTACTGATCCCACTAAATTAGCACCTCCTTTTGACAAGACCCTTGTTTTGAAGATCTTCTCACGTTTCGAAAAAATTGCTGCTGGGATTAAGTGGCTTAAAGATAGATGGCCTACCCTAGTTCATATTGTACTTACATGCAAGGCCCTCAGAGTGTTTGACAACTTAAGTTTTCAAGAGTGCTCAGGTTACGAGGTTTTGAAGAGCTCAATCTTACATGCTTCTAAATTACGACCTGAAGCATAATGTCAGCGGTTTAGGAATGCTAAGAAATGCCCCAGGAGTCTTACTTAGAATTTGCTAGACATGTGAAGGACACCTTCAAAATATGGATTCGAAGTGAAAATTTGGCAGACTGTGATGACTCAAGCTGTACTAGGTTGAGGGATATTGTAAACCTTGAGAATTTCATGATTAAATTAGACAGTGAATTAAGGATTCATTTATCAGACAAGCAAATTAACACAGCGTCTGAAGCAATTGTCATTACTGATGATTATGTATTGCATAAATATGTGAATAAACCTAAGGAATTCTCTAAGAATTTCCCCTCTAAGAAATATACCCCTCAGTGGAGTAATCAACACTCATGTAAGCCAGACTTAGCTGTTAATTCCAAACCTAATCCCTCTTCTGCGCCCTCTAATATCTCCTCTAGTTCTTTCAGGTGCCCTTACAATTTTGTGCTTATTGTAAGCATCCAGGTCACAGTGTTGAAATATGTTTTAAGAAGAATGTGCCATCTAAGCCCGTCAACCTTGTTCAAGGTGGACCAGTGGTGACTCCTGTTTGCCCTCCAGGCCCAAAGGTGGCTGGAGAGTCTTGTGTTTCTTCCCCCTCTCAGGCTGTTGTTTCAGAGGGTGGAGATAAGAAGTCCAGTGTTGAATTGCGGGCAGGAGGCGGTATGTCCACACCCGCTCCTGATGCCACTTCTTTTTCTGGGGACATTGTCCAGGCGGCAGTTAGAAATACTGCCCCTACTTCTTCTTTTGCTCCATATTTGTTTTCTGGTGCGGTACTGATGGACGGAGCAGAATTTCTTGTGAAGATTGTGCGTGACACTGGAGCTTCACTTTCATTGTGGGCAAGCCCTGAAATTAATGTCCAAACTAAGGAGTTTGTGATGATTCAAGGAGTTACTAGCGCAAAGATAATCCCTGTGGTCACTGGAGACTTGAATTGTAACTTATTTGAAGGGCAAGTGCACCTCGGGCTAGTTGACTCTCTTCCTCTTGAAGGCGCTGACCTGCTGCTTGGAAATGATTTGGCAGGTGAGCGTAAGTGTATTGTCCCTGTACTGTCTGAGGTTCCTGTACCTGATGATCCCCCACAGGTTAGGAAAAGAAGACGCAGATGTGTTTCCAGCATGCGCTGTGACCAGATCCATGTCACGGACAGAGCAGAGCCAAGAAGACGTGTCACTCAGCGAAGAGGAGTCCGGTGATCCTTCAGCCATAGTGGAAACTAGCCCGCAGACGGCAACCGAGGACATCGATGAGAGATGCTCTGCGATTGCTATTCCCTGGAAGATATGTTCATGAATTTACCAGATGATACATCTCCTGTTCCTGTCGAGGAGGTGAGTGTTGAGAGATTGAAGGCGCTGCAAGCTTATGACCCAGATATTCAGAAACTGAAGTTAGCTGCAGCGGAGAATTGCGACGTTGAAATGGGCAGTTGCTTTTATGTGCAAGACGGAGTATTGTGGAGGCACTGGCGTCACCCATACGTTAATGTTGATGACGGAGTGTGGGATTGTCATCAGATTGTCGTGCCCACTGCTTGTAGAAAGGAGCTGTTGGAGTTGGCTCACTGTACTCCCTTTTGAGGGCATATGGGCATAAGAAAGACCCTGGAGAGGCTGTGTGCAGAGTTCTACTGGCCGCGCATGGCAAGCAGAAGTGGCCCAGTTGTTGCCATACTTGCCAGGTGGTGGGGAAGCCTAATCAACCCATACCTAAGTTGCCTCTCATTCCCATTCCTGCCTTTGACCCTCCAATTACTCGTATTATAGTTGATATGGTGGGATCCCTGCCTCCCACATCCTCTGGTAAAAATATCTTTTAACCATAATCGATTCTTCCACTAAACACCCTGAGGCTATTCCTGTTCGTTCACCAAAGTCTAAAATAATTGTTCAGGCATTGCTTGATTTCTTCACTAAGTTTGGGTTGCTGATGGAGATTCATTCTGATAGAGGATTTAATTTTCCTTCAAATGTCTTCCAGCAGTCCAAGGCCCAGCTTGGTATTGTGCATGTGAAGAGCAGTGCATACCATCCCGACAGCCAGGGTGCCCTAGAGAGATACCACCAGACCCTTAAGACGATCCTTCAGAAGTACTGCATAATGCACTCGAAGGATTGGGACCGAGGAGTGCCATTCCTCTTGTCCGCCAACCGTGAAGTTCCTCAAGAGAGTTTGGGTTTCTCCCCTAATGAGCTAGTATTTGCCCACAAGGTATGAGGCCCAATATTAATCATTAAAGAGGTTTGGTCTAGTGATTCCACCACGAGCCATAGTGTACTTGAGTTTGTTAATGATTTCAAGAACAGGATGTCTAAATGCTTGGAAGTGGCTAGAGAGAACTTCAAACAGGCTCAAACCAGTATGATAAGCTGGTATGATAAGAGAGCTCATTTGCAAGAATTTAAGGTTGGTGATGAAGTGTTAATGCTATTGCCTCTTCAAGGACAGCCTCTTGCTAAGTTTTGTGGCCCTCATCCAGTGGTGCGTAAAGTGGGTAGTACTGACTACTTGGTGAAGACACCAGACAGACATAAGAAACATCAACTTTGTCATGTTAACATGCTGAAACCTTATTACTGTACTCCATATGCCCCTGTATCTGTGCATCTATTCTCACATGAACAGAGTGAGGAGGTTCCCGGCAGTTTGGTAACCCAGGAACAAAATGAGGAGGACCTTGACTTCAATATTGCAAGTGCTTGGCAAAGCAATGCTGAGGCTGGCTTTTCCCTTGCTGAAAAGGTTTCACATTTGCCAAAAGATCAACTATTAACACTTCTTTCTTCATTTAAGGATGTATTTGGTAGCTCCCCTGGGCGGACGACCTGGATCAAGCATGATGTAGATGTGGGTGACGCACTCCCCAGTAAGCTGCCACCTTATTGTGTCTGCCTCCAGTGCCTAGGAGTCCACTGCCAGGAGCTGAAGTACACGCTGGACAACAATCTTGTCTCCCCGTGTGTGAGCCCGTGGAGCTCTCCTATGACCCTGCAGCCCAAGCCTGACGGGACAGCGAGATTTTGCATCGACTACCGCAGAGTCAATGCCCTGACTAGGACTGATACATACCCCCTGCCTAGATCAGAAGAATGTGTTGACTGCATTGGTTCATCCCACTACATGACTAAGTTGGATCTTAAGAAGACAAGTGCCTTTGACGGAGCGAGCGAAAGAAGTTTCGTGCTTTGTGGCAGACGGTCAACCTTATTGTTGTAATGTGAAGCTGTACAAGATGAAAAATGCCCCAGCTACCTTTCAGAGACTTATGGAAAGAATTGTTAGTGGGCTTCCAAACTGTATGGTGTACTTGGATGATGTAGCAGTGTTCAGTGATACTTGGGCAGACCACCTAGAATATTTACATATGTTGCTTTCAAGGCTCTCAGAAGTTCACCTTGTAGCTAACATAAAGAAGTGTGAATTTGTTCAGGCTCAAGTTCAGTACCTTGGGTACGTGGTTGGTCACGTTCGTGTTTGTCCCCCTTCTTCAAAGGTGGAGGCAATTAAGAACTTTGCAACACCAAAAACCAGATGTGAGCTTCGAAAGTTCTTGGGCACTGTTAGTTATTACTGATGGTTTATTAAGATATTTTCAAGTGTTGTGGCCCCACTGACAGATTTGTTAAAGAAAAAGAAGAAATTTTGTTGGACTGAGGATTGTCAAAGTGCTTTTAAGTTTGTAAAGGGAATATTGTGTTGTTACCCTGTGATGCTTGCTCCTAATTTTTCAAGGCCTTTCAAACTGGCCATTGATGCCAGCAATGCAGGAGCAGGAGCTGTACTTCTACAGGACGACGATCTTGGTGTAGAACATCCTGTTTGCTACTTCAGTAAAAAGTTCTCTAAAGCTCAACGAAATCATTCAGTTGTTGAAAAGGAACTACTTGCCCTGATCCTAGCCCAGCAGAATGTTTCTGTTTATTTACCTGCTTTTGGGCCGACAGTCACTGTTTACACTGATCATCACCCCTCAAAGTTATTAAACCAGATAAACGGCAGAAATCAAAGACTAACCTGCTGGGAGCCTTTTTCTGCAAGAGTATAACCTGAATACAGTATACAGCACATCAAGGGAGTTGATAATGTGATTGCTGATTGCCTGTCATGCTCTTAAGAACAAATTTTCCCTTAGGAAAATTCTTTCTTAGGTGTGGACGTGTTACGTGTTGCCAATATACGTTGCTTATATTCATGTATCATATTCAAAACCTTTAATATTCATATATTAGTACCATGCTTGGCATTTTGTGAATTGAGTTTATAAATACCAGAACATAGGACCCAGTCTGGCCCAGCTCTGTGTCGATGTTTCTAGAGCTGTTTCGAACCGCCCTCCCATAGCTGCCCACGGTTTTAACAATGAGTTTCTGTTGTGCCCTCCTTGCTTCTTTGAGTTGCGCTTCTAACTTTTTTGAGTTACCCTTCTTGCTTCCTTGTCTACCTAAGCCGGGAAGGGACTGTCACAAGTTAGTTAGGGGCTTGAGTTAGAACCGTGTGTTGGACTGCTCTATTCCGGGGACATTTTTGTAAACTGTAGTATAGCTGCCAAACATGAGTTAATGTTTATTAACCGTCAGCACAGAATATATTTATTAGGTTGTTCTTACTGATATTACCATTATTTATAAGAACTGTTAACTTTGAGTCACTCCTATTGCCCTAGTTAATATCACATGATATATTAGTGTCAAGAGTCTGTCTTCGCTTTTATGCCAGGAGTTTACTGCCACCCCAAAGGTTTTACAATCCAAGGGCTAATTTTCTATGGGCTTTATCTTTATTACTAATGTTTGGAACTTAAGGGTTTTCAGCAAGGCTTAGTTTGACAATCCTGTTTAAACCTGTTGATTATAGCTTTAAGTTAAGGTGTAAATGACCTAGAGCAGCTTGTACAGCACCCTATCTGTATCCCTGACCGCCTTGGAGATAGCTCCAACATACTTGACGTCTTCTTTACAACTAATCCTTCTGCTTACACTGTTAATCTTTTCTCTCCGTTGGGCTCCTCCGATCATAACCTTATTACCTTAACCTGTCCTATCGCTCCGCGGACCCTCCAAAGAAATGTCGTCTGTGGCACTTTGGAGCTGCGGAGTAGGAGGTCCTCAGGCAGTACTTCTTTGAATTTCCCTGGAATGATTATTGCTTCCACGGCAGGGAGCCATCTGCGTTTGCCTTACGCATTACGGAAGTTATTCTCTCGGGCATCGAAGCATACATTCCTTTCTCAAATCCTTTGTCTAATGCAAGAAAGCCTTGATTTAATCACACTTGTTCTAATGCTGTCCGCAACAAGGAGGGCCTATAAAAGGTACTGGTGCCAAACCACCCCTAAATCACATCCTTCTTATATTTCTGCCAGAATCATGCTATGTCTGTTCTTCGCTCTAATAAAAATAATTTCATCCTCACTAAATATTCTCACCTCTCCAACTCAAATTCTTCCCACTCCTTCTGGCACCTTGCCAAAAACCTTTATAACAACATTACCTCATCATCCTTCCCTCCTTTTTTCTACTCTGATGGCTCTGTAGCTATTTCTTCTACTGATAAAGCATATCTCTTTGCTCAAACTCTCTCCTCCAATTCCACCTTAGACAATTCTGGTGCTGTTCCTCCATCACTTCCCCCCCTCTGACTTCCTCATGGCTGACATAAGAAGTTCTTCAGCTGATGTATTTTCTGCCATCACTGGCCTCAATACTAACAAGGTATATGGGCCTGATGGAGTCCCCCCTGTTGTCCTCAAGAACTGAACTTCTGTGAGTAAACTTTTCACCTTTGTCTATCAACTTGTACCTTTCCTTCTTGCTGGAAGTTTGCTTTCATTCAGCCAGTCCCAAAGAAGGGTGATCATTCCCAACTCTCTAACTATTGTCCAATTGCTTTAACATCTTGTGTCACAAAAGTTTTTGAGTCTATTCTTAACAGAAAAAATTTAAAGCATCTTTCCTGTCACAACCTTCTCTCTGATCGTCAGTATGGGTTCCATCAAGGATGCTCCACTGGTGATCTTCTTACCTACCTTTCAGACTCCTGGTCAACCTCCTTTCGGGACTTTGGCGAAAGCTTTGCCATTGCACTTGACATCTCAAAAGCTTTCGATCGAGTCTGGCATAAATCTTTAATTCCCAAATTGCCCTCTTACAGTTTCTATCCTTCTATCTGTGTCTTCATCTCTAGCTTCCTTTCTGGTCGTTCTATAGCCGCTGTTGTAGACGGCCATCGTTCTTCTCCTAGATCTATCAACAGTGGTGTTCCTCAGGGTTCTGTCCTCCTTCCTTTTATTCATCAATAACCTTCTAAGCTGTACATCTAACCCAATCCACTCATATGCTGATGATTCCACCCTTCACCTCTCCATTCGGTTTCTGCAACGTCTAGCTCAGCAGTTACATCAACAAACAAGGGATAAGGCTATGGCACACCTAATGTCTGACTTGGCTTGTATCTCTGACTGGGGTAAAAATAATCTTGTTTTTAATGCATCAAAGACTCAGTTTTTACACCTATCAACCCATCAAAATCATCCACAGGAGTACCCACTAATGTTTAATAATATCCAGCTCAATCCTGCGTCATCCTTGAACATGCTTGGGGTTTCATTCACTCGGGATTTATCTTGGAAAGATCATATTACATCTCTTGTGAAATCTGCTTCCAAGAGATTAGGTGTGCTAAGCCAACTCCGAACCTTCTTTACCCTTGCACAGTTGTTGACTTTATACATGAGTTTTATTCACCCCTGTTTTAGAGTACAACTCTCATTTGTGGGGGGGCTCCCCACATACAGCTCTTCTCAACAGGGTGGAGTCAAAGGCTTTTCGTCTCATTAACTCTCCTCCTCTTACTGGCTCCCTTCAACCTCTGTCTCTTTGCCACACTGTTGCATCTTTATCTCTTTTCTATCACTACTTCAATGGCCACTGTTCCTCTTAACTGTCTGCTTGCAGCCCTCCACCTCTACGACGGGCATGTAGCACCCGTCTAGCAATGAATTTTCATCCCTTATCTGTCCAACTCTCTAATGCAGGAGTTAACCGTCACTCCAACGAACTCTCATCCCTTTTCTGTCCATCTCTCTAATGCAAGAGTTAACCGTAACTCTCAGTCCTTCATTTATGCAACTGGTCAACTCTGGAACTGTTTTCCTCTGTCTGTATTTCCTACTTCCTATGATCTCCAGTCTTTCAAACACACTGTGTCTAGGCATCTCGAAATGAACGGATCTTGAATTTGGCCCTCTTTTGTATTGCCTTTTTTTTTTTTTTTTTGGAAGAAGCAGTTTGAGGGCCCATGGCCTCTGGTTCCTTCTTCCTTGTATTAAAAACAATAAATAAATAAAAGAAAAATAATAATAATTTAAGTGTGTTTACTTGCCTACTTCATTCCCCCTTTTGTCATTAGTACATGTCTTACACTTGATTACTATTTTCCCCCTTGGTGTGGCTAGCTGCCACTTTGTATTCTAAAATTTCCATTGTGCAATCAGACACACCTTTAGCCCCATCATGTCATAACAACGTTGAGAAGTACTTGTACACAGAGTGCAGCTGTGGGACCCCACAGAATTGGGCTTGGCCTTACCTTGGCCCCCCTCCTCCAATTTGTGGAGGCCTTGGCTATGCTACAATAAGACAGGGATAGTAAAAATGGTTCCTCTCTGCCCACCATGCTCTCCAGGCAAAAACTGTTAATTTCATCCACGTGTGGTTTATATCCACATCATCCTATAGAGGATTTACATGTATTTTTTTTTTTCCCGTAAATAGACAAAACTGATCACTTCCTAATGTGGCACTGCAAAGAATGCAGCACAGGCATTTTACCGACCACAATGATAATTCATTTTTCATCATGCCATAACACTTTTATGCTGTCGGCTGCAGATTAGCCAAAGGATGGATAGTATATCAATTTATCAAGTTCCGCCTAACAAAGAAGCGCAAGAGCTGGATAGCAACTGTAATTAATGAGAGATGGCTGAGTATCCACTTGATCTATATTTCACTTTGCATTGCTCACTGTATTCAAAGTGAAACTGGTGCTATTACCCATAACCCCACATGAATGAATGTGTAGTAAAGAGTTCAGAGTGACTGGCACACACTGTAGCCTCAGAAGCCTGTTCCATCCCCAACACTTATTGTGTGAAAGCATGTTCACCCTCCCCCATTTTCTTTTCTGGACAATCACTGAATTAGTGTCTATTGATGCAACCAACAGTGCAACACTGATATAACATGGTAACAAATGACTGCCATGGTCATATAACCCTTAGTGACTGCCATGGTCTTATAACCCTTAGTATGTTCCTGCAGTGACATCCTTGGAATTGTACAGTTGCATGGAAAAAAAAAAAAAAAAGAGGGGGGGGGAAAGCAGTGACATCAGTGCAATTTCTCTAGACTGTGTGAGGGATGTGGGAGAAGTGTTATAGGAGATAGGATCAATGCTTATTCAGATCCCTCACTATTTGGACATCGTGGGCTGTCCACTCCCCAAAATGCCCAAAAATTCGAAAAAATCCGAAAAAAATTCGATTTTTTCCGAACGCGTCAGTTTGAATTTCCCACTCGCGCCAACTAGCTCCCTTCCCGCCAAATCGCCCTCCTACTAGTTCTGACTCAACTCCTGTGAACAGTGGACGGCTGTCCGATCGTTTGCGGAATTTTCGTTCTTGTTTAAATAATCAAAAGTCACGGTGCTAAGGATTAAGTGTAGTTAAACACTGGATTACTGGACATGCTTCAAGAGCAATTATGACCACTGTAAAAACCTCAGAGATGGGGGTAAACAACAATGATGGACTGTAAGTAAACATTGTCAACTGCTAAATATTTTCCATAATCACTTCTAAATTCTCATTCTCTGGTTACATATTATTTACTTCATGCTTTGTGTCCCATATTTGAGTGCACAGGCTGTGAAAGAGGTGATTTTCTCAGTGGTTACCATGTCTCTTACTTACGTTCACTATCTAGTCAACTGGTTAACATTTTCACCCCCCACACCTCTAAATCATAATTTTTCTGGGTATATTTCATTTACTTCATGCTTTGTGTCCCATATTTGATTGCACAGGCTGTAAAAAGGTGATTTTCTCAGTAATAATCATGTCTCTTCCTTGCGTTCATTATGTAACTCGCTGGTGAACACCCCTGCCTTACTCACCTCAAAATCATCATTTTTGGGTTAAAATTCCATTAATTCATGCTTTGTGCCAATTATTTATGTGAATGGGGTCTTATTTAAGTGCTATGCATGTCCGGTAGGGAGTTAGGTAGAGGTTTTCTGATTTAGGTTAGGTTAGGTTAGGGTCAAGAATGACAAGTGCTGTTGGTGAACAGTAAACACCTTTGCCATACCTAACTCTCTTTCTGGTAACAGTTTATTTATCTGATGCTTTGTATCCCATATTTTAGTGCATAAGATACGAGAAATGATGATTTTCATAGTGATAGCCATGTCCGATACTTACACTAAGCTGCCAACTCGTGAACACCGCTGCCTTACTCACCTCAAATTCATCATTTTTAGGTTAAAATTCCATTAATTCATGCTTTGTGCCAATCATTTATGTGAATGGGGTCTTAATTAAGTGCTATGCATGTCCGGTAGGGAGTTAGGAAGTGGTTTTCTGATTTAGGTTAGGTTAGGGTCAAGAATGACCGGTGCTGTTGGTGAACAGTAAACACTTTTGTCAAACCTAACTCTTTTCTGGTAACAATTTATTTATTTGATGCTTTCTATCCCATATTTTAGTGCATAAGATGTGAGAAATGATGATTTTCATTGTGACTGCCACGTCCGATACTTATTTACACTAAGCTGCCAACTCATGAACATCTATGCCTTACTTACCTCAAAATCATCATTTTTGGGTTAAAATTCAATGAATTAATTCTTTGTGTCCATTATTTAATGCATATGGTGTGAGAAAGGGTGATTTTCATAGTGATTTCCATGTCTGATACTTACTTACACTTGCTGGCAAGTTGTGAGCACCTATGCCTTACTCACCTCTAAATCATCATTTTTTGGTTAAAATTCAGTTAATTCATGCATTGTGTGCATTATTTATGTGAAAGGGGACTTAAATAAGTGCTATGCATGTCCAGTAGGGAGGTAGGTAGGTGGTTTTCTGATTTAGGTTAGGTTAGGTTAGGGTCATGAATGACCAGTGCTGGAGCTTCAGGCCCAATATTCGGACAAGACCAATGTCCGGACATGCCTTTGGCTCTATTAAGTCGGATAGTGGGGGGATTACTGTATAGTGCCTCCACAGATCTGATTTTGTAAATACTTACTACATACTGCAATGTACTTAAATACAACATTAGACTAAGCAATTAACATAAACAGATATACACCAATCCACACATTTATTTATTTTTTTTACAAATCCTTAATACATATTTACGTACAGTACCTAGGGCAAACACTAGTTTCATATGTGATTTTGCGTAATAAATTTGTACTCATCAAATACTCAAAGACAAAGGAAGAAACTTAAATAATTATAAAGGTTGTCTAAACTATGCTCACCACATATTCAAAGACGAAGGTGAGAGTTTCCCGTGTATGGATGATGTCATGAAGAGTGACAATGTTAGCGTGTTTGAGCTGCTTCAATAAAGAGGCTTCCCTGATGGCGGTAAATGGGGCTCCTTCTTCTTCTTGAAGGCGAATTTCCTTCAGTGCCACCACTTGATTCGTTAGGCTGTGGGAATGATCACATTTTAGTCTTTCATGAGATGAAAACATAATCTCAGTTCTAAACAGAATCAGATATTGTTGATCAACTGTCATCTGCCAAGTGAAAATTGATATTTTTTCCAATTCCATCCATATTTAATAAACATACTGCATAGCAATTCCAATTCAAAACCTACATAGCTTGTATTAGCTATGTCACAGGTACCAAGTACAATAAATTTCACAGTATGTGGATTCACAATGCACAATATACTATACCTAGTACATCCTAGTACATAGTGGTGAGCAATCAGTTTCTATTTAACCCTGATTACACAGTATGTATCTTTTCTTTTTTTTCTTTTTTTTTTTAAATGCAAGAAAGAAGGAACAAAAGGCTGGATACCCAAAAGATTGTTCCTTCCTGGGAAAAAATATATATACATGACAGCCAAATTCAAGATGCATTCTTTTCAAGGTGTCTGGACACACTGCATTTAAAAGACTGGAGGTCATAGTCAAAAGGAAATACAGACAGACAGAAGAAGAAAGTTCATGAGTTGACCTGTTGCATTTGTAATGAGCCAGAAACTGCTATCCTTTTTTCTTTTTTTGGGTTTGTTTTTTTTTAGATGTTTTTTTTTTTTTTTTTTTTTTTTTTTTTTTTTTACTGCCTCCTTCCAGTGTTCAAGGAAGCACTGACCAGAATTACAGTTTACTCTCTAGAAATAATCCACATGGAAATGCTTCCTTAATAAAAAAAATGCCTAAATCACAGAAAAGCTCTTAAGCACCTCCAACACATCCTAACACAATCAATATAAAAATTAGTAATCACATGTTATTACAGCTATAACGTTGTAAAATACAGTAGTCCCTCGTTTATCCGGATGCGCAGTATCCAGACGTGTTTATTATCTGGATGCTGGACTTTGGCTCCATGAAACCATTATCCAAATTTACTTGCTATTATGTGAACATAAAAGTCCCCGAGAACTTCGACTGGCCAACAATTGGTATCGTGGCTGCTAGGCTTGAGCTGTGAGTGGGATGTAGGCTGTAACCCACAACCAGAGCTAAAATATCCGTCCGCCCCTGTATTCAATGATGAAAGTAGCGCGCTCGTCTGATCACTCCCAACGATCCTCCAGCACCCGAATAATACGACTGTAACCCACAAGCGGTGTCAAAATGTCCATACGCATCCCCACCCAGTGTCTAAAGTCGCATGGCCACCGGACTAAGTCTTTCCTAACTGCCCCAGAGATTGCAACACAGACCACAAGCCACAAGTACGTGTTCAGTGACAGCGGCCGTCCGCCTCTCTACCAAACGTCTAAAGTCCTCCAGTCACTGTGAGCTGTGTTTCCACAGGGCAACTCAGCGTCTAACATACCTTAAGCCATAAGTAAATGTACGGTAAAAATGCCTGTCTGTCTGTTGACAGAAGGGGCAGAATCCTGCCCACAGCCTTGCTTCTCCCCCCTCTCATCCCCCTCCATAACCTCCCAGCTCCCCTCTCAAACCCTCAGTCACTACCCTCTTTCGTGGTGATAACAATGACTCGTGAGTTTTCAAAGTATTTTGCAGTTTATTTGACTATTATTGGTTGTGTCAATATTTCACAAAATCCAATAAAAAGCTCATGAAATTTGGTGTCTACAAATGTGCTTAACTCTTGGATGGTGCTGGCAAAATTTTGCACTAGGATGGTGGGAAGTTATATGAAGGTAAGTTTTATTCCTGAACACTTTATTCTAACTGCATTTCTCTACTTTTACTTATCAGTTTTATGTGTTTTTTTAGCTTATAGTACAAACAACAGCAAAGATGATGGTATACCATTTATACCAATTTAACCAATTTCCGGTGGCATATTTGGCCGTGGAACTTCTTTTCGAGCCCTGGGAGCAATTAATCGTCACAGATAACTGATTTTCAAACAGTTTTCAGATTTTTTGTGGATTGTTTTTTTTTTTTTTTTTATGTGTCCGACTCTTGGGCATAGGCTTCACAGCCACCTATCAAGGCCCAGTTGTCCTCCTACAATCTACATGTCACCACTTCGGCGCTTAACACCCACCGTCCATATTGAATACATGCTAGGGCTCTCTCATACAGGACTGGTGTATTGGTATTAGCGGGGTCATTTTTACGACATGTCGGTGGGTCTTCTGGTAGATCAGTAAAGCCTGATTTAATGAAATTCAAATCCTTAAATTGTTCCCTGCACCAGCGAGGATTCGAACCTGGGTCCCACGGGACCGCAAGCCAACTCTCTACCGATCGAGCTACCGCCTCCCCTTGCATTGTCTTCTTAATGTTTAGCATTAATATAGATAATCCTACATGTGTTTTGATGTCCCAATATGAGAGAATGACCAGAAAATGGTGCCCAAATTAGGAAGGGTACTGTATATACTGTGTGATGAGAAGGGTGGGTGGTGAACTGAAGGAAAGGAAGGCATAGACTGATTATGTGTGTGTGAATGAAAGGATGAAAAGGTGTGTAATGGATGAAAGAGTATAAAGAGGTTGGGGGAGTGAAATTTCTGACCACAACTTGGTGGTGGTCAGAATCAAAGTCCAAATGAAATGGAGAAATAGAACATGGGGAGGACAGGAGTAAGTACACTCAAACCTTGAGTACCGCAGGCAATAGGTACTGGACAAGGACTGTGGTACTCAAATCTACATCACTCAAACAATATGTTTACATGTATAATGGTACAATGTGTTCTGGCAACTTTCCAGAACTCTTTCACTTTTGCCCCTCATTATCACCTTATCCAACATAAATTACCCCAACTTATACCCACCATCAGGTCAAACACTGAAACAGATGTAACTATTGTACTTAATACCATTAATGGTATTAAAAACAGCATTAACCCCTTAACTGCGGGTCGTCACTTCGGTGACACTCAGGCGCAATGGATCATACTGCGGGGTGTCACTTTTGTGATTTTGTGTTGATTTGAATTTGCCCCGGCTTTTAGGTGGTGACTTGTATCATCTCTCAGCACTACCAATGTCCAACAATAGTCAGAGCTGCTAATGTCATCAGTACTCCCATCCATTGTTGACAATTTAGCCATTTTCACCCCATTCTAGACTCCCCTCCCTATCTTCCCTCCATTACCCTCTCGTGTCGTCTGCTCAGCCGCTCCGCGCTACGTAAATCTTCCCTGGATTTTTCCACTGATTTCATCCATTGAAATGAGCCCTATGCTCTATTCTTATACAAAATAATATATATATATATAAAATAAGGTAATTGATAGTGCCATACACCTGGAATTGGCTAATTATCACTTGGCAACATCCAACCTGCACTCGTTCACTAATTTCCCATGCTTTTTTTCCTGTATGAGCTATTCTCGTAATATAAATGTATATAAGAAAGGAAGGGAGAAGCCTGAGTGATATTTATATTCACCTGGAACTACCTAATTTATTATGCATTGTCTACATTTCCTACAACTTATTTCTTAGCATACACATTAGCAGCTGACATTTTCAACTCTTGGCTACCGAAATACGTACATCTCAGTTCACTGCCGTCCTTTAACGTGGAAGGACGTCGCAGTCGCGCCCCTCCATTTCTACCACTTTTGCACCCATTATAAAAGGCCCTATGACCATCGTGTGGGAAGTGGTAAAGGACTGTAGATATCTATAAGCGTAATAAAGTACTAGAAATAATAAATTGTGAGTGTGTATATGAATAAGAAATGACAATATGAGCGGCAAATTAGCATGAGTGGGAGGCTCGTACATGCTCGTATTTTACATTGCTTTCTCAGTGTTTTTTTGTTTTTGGAGTATGGATTCCAAACTACTTGGAAATCATTGAACAGTGTTTCTAGTGTTAATATCTGGCAGTGGTATTCATATTAAGGGAAGTCAGGAAGTGTAAAGTGGAGACTTAGTTACCCAACTTCAGAAGTCTCCACATGTCCTACAGTAGTTGACGAGTGCTAAAAAAAACATCCCAGGAGAAAGCTGAAGGAATGTGCCATAATCATATGTAATTATAATATTCTAGGACTAATAACTGATTTTTGGCAAATATTTTTAAAAAGTCAGTTGGAGCGCGGATTTGCCCCCCGGGATGGGCACGGCACGCCTCCGACAACCCCGTGGCTTAAGGGTTAACAAAACACAAGTTGGGCTGGGCGCCCTTGTGTTGTTGATACAAAGCTCCCCGGTATTCTCCTCCCACCCCCCATCCTCAATGTTGTTGTCAATTTCACCTTCTCTCATATCATGTGGCCTTCAGGAGACATTAGGCCGTATGATCAGATGAATAATTATGGTCTGGTAGTTTTAGGGGACAAAATAAAACGAAAATGTGTGCTAACCAGAAAAAATTACTCTTTCATCCGTGTGTTCTCGTGAGTAGGCATTCACTGTCGCGTTCTATGTTTGATATCGCGCTTCGCAACACATTTTGGACTAACTAAGCTTATGGTTAAACTGCTCAGCCAGTCCGAAATGTATTGGGAAGCATGATATCGAACGAAGAATGCGAAACCGAGAGCTAACTTACGAGAACACGCGGATGCAAGAGTACATTTTTTTCTTGTTTGCACACATTTTTGTTCAATTTCGCTCCCCAAAACCGCCAGACCCATAAATTTTTGTCTAGCCACAGAGTCTAACATCTCTCCCGAGGGCCCCATGATAAGAGAAAAGGCGAAACTTTGACAACATTACGGGTGGGGGAGTGGGAGAAAAGTGCCGAGAAGCTACGTATCAACAACACAAGAGTACCCAACCCAACTTTTGTTTTATTAATTCTATTTTTAATACCACTGATGTTCTCAATTACAAAAGTTATACCTCTTTCACTGTTTTACCTAATGGTGTGTACAAGTGGGGGTAATTTACATAGGGTAAGGTGGTAAGAAGGGATAAAGTGAGAGTTTTCTTTTTCTGATGCTCCACATAATGCCCTATAAACATCTTAGTAAGCTTGAGGACAACAAACAATGTACAGTCTCTACACTGTGAGGACA
>JAGKTI010017206.1:0-17695 GCA_018397915.1 Birgus latro | reverse complement strand
TCCCCTCCCCTCCCCTCCCCTCCCCTGTTCTGTCCTAACTTATCCTACCCTGACCTACTCTATCTTATCTACCCTGCCCTGCCCTGCCCTGCCCTGGCCTGCCCTACCTTACCCTGATCCATCCTGAATATCCCTAATGTGACCCCTGCCTATCCTGCCCTACCTTGCCCTACTCATACCCTACCCTTTCCTACCCTATCCTCCCATATTAAACCCAACCCAACCCAACCCAACCCTTCCCTTCCCTGAATACCCGTAACCTAACCCTTGCCCTACCTTGCCCTAGTCATACCCAACCCAACCCAACCCTACCAAATCCTACCCTACCCATCCCTTCCCTTCCCACTCCTTACCCTACCCTTCCCTTCCCACTCCTTACCCTACCCTACCCTACCCTACCCTACCTGCTAGGCTAACGTTGGCCGTGTCGTGGCCTACCCGTCGTGTGTGTGTGGTGGCGTGACCTGTGCTGTGCTGTGCCGTGCCCCCAGCAGCCCGCCCCCTGGATCCACCGTCACCGGGACCCCTTGGCCTCCCCCCCGCCACCTCCCGACCCGGCACCCCCATCGTGACAGCCAGGTGGGGCCAACAAACCTCCCTGACACCTTTCCCTAATCGATTTGTTCTTATTACACCTTACTCTCATTTGCTGTGTAAATTCTTCCGGTCATATTTTGCTTATTACACCTCACTGTCCTCTCCTGTGTTATATATATCCTTCCAGTATCGCCCAACACCTTTTCCTAAGCGATTTATTCTTGCTACACCTTACTTTCCTTTGCTGTATAAATCCTTCCAGTCATATTTTGCTTATTACACCTCACTATCCTCTCCTGTGCTACATAAATCCTTCCAGTATCGCCCAACACCTTTTCCTAAGCGATTTATTATTACTACACGTTACTCGCCTTTGCCATATAAATCCTTCCAGTCATATTGTGCTTATTATACCTCACTATCCTCTCCTGTGTTATATAAATCCTCCCAGTATCGCCCAACACCTTTTCCTAAGTGATTTATTTTGCTTAGTAAACCTTACTGTTCTATTCTGTGTTATATAAATCGTTCCAGTACCGCCATACACTGCATAAATAATGTACAAAAGGATATTAACCGGCACACCTTTTCCTAAGCGATTTATTTTGTTTATTTTTTAATTCAAGGAAGAAGTAACCAAAGGCCAGGAGCCAACAGATTGTTCCCTCCAGGAAAAAACAAAAACCAGATAACAGAGAGCCAAATTCAAGATCCGGTCAGTTCGAGATGCCTGGACACACTTCATTTGAAAGACTGGAGATCATAGGCAGTAGGAAATACAGACATAGGTAGACAGTTCCAGAGTTGACTTGTTGCATACATGAAAGACTGGGAGTAACGGTTACTGGTAACTCTTGCATTAGAGAGTTGGACCGGAAAGGGATGAGAGTTTCATGCTAGACGGGTGCTACGCGCCCGCCATAGTGGTGGAAGGATGCAAGCAGACAGTTCAGAAGAGCAGTAACCATCGAAGTAGCGATAGAAAAGAGATAAAGATGCAACAGTGCAGCGAAGAGGCAGAGGTTGAAGGAAACCAGTAAGAGGAAGTGAGTTAATGAGAAGAAAAGCCTTTGATTCCACCTTGCTGAGAAGAGCTGTATGTGGGGAGCCTTCCCACGTGAGAGTTGTACTCTATACAGGGGTGAATAAAACCCGTGTATAAAGTCAACAACTGTGCAGGGGTAAAGAAGGCACGGAGTCATCTTACCACACCTAATCTCTTGGAAACAGATTTTACAAGAAAGTTAATATGATCTTTCCAAGATATATCCCGCAAAATTGAAACCCCAAACATGTTCAAGGATGTTACAGAACTGAGCTGGACATTATTAAACATTAGTTGGTAATCCTGAGGAAGAATTTGTCGGGTTGATAAGTGTAAGAACTGAGTCTTTGATGCACTAAAAATGACAAGAGTATTTTTACCCCAATCAATGATACGAGCCAAGTCAGACATTAGGTGTGCCATAGCCTCATCCCATGTTTAAGTAACTGCTGAGATGGACGCTGCGGAAAGCGAATGGGAAGGTGAAGGGTGGAGTCACCAGCGACTGAGTGAAAGAGTTAGATATACAGCTTAGAAGGTCATTGATGATTATAAGGAAGAGAGTTGGTGATAGGACAGAACCCTGAGGAACACCACCATTGATAGCTCTAAGAGAATAACGGTGGCCGTCTACAACAGCGGGTATAGAGCGGCCAGAAAGGAAGCTAGAGATGAAGGCACAGATAGGATAGAAACCGTAAGAGGGCAGTTTGGAAATTAAAGATTTATGTCAGACTCGATCGATATCCTTTGAGATGTAGTCTGAAAGGTTGGTGAGAAGATCGCCAGTGGAGCGTCCTTGACGGAACCCATACTGACCGTCGGAAAGAAAGTTGTAACTGGAAAGGTGACTTAAAATTTTTAAAGGATAGACTCGAAAACTTTTGAAGCACAGGATGTTAGGCAATTGGACGATAGTTAGAGCGACGGGAATGGTCACCCTTACACGATACTCCTATCTTGTGCTATAAAATTTCTTCCATTATCTCCATACTCTGCATAAATAACGTACAGTATGAAGGGATATTAACCGGCCGTATCCAAAATAAATCGCTAGGGAAGAGGTATTAGGGAGCCTTCTTACCTGAAGAGAATACGAGCCTAAGAACCCCTGTGTCAATCCCATGCCAAACACTAAATTCCAAACCTTTCTCTCAGAACTACCTCCACACGTCTTACTTTACCTTCACTCTACCTCTACACCTCTCACTTTCTCTCCAAACTTCCTCCACACCTCTCACTTTCTCCCCAGACTACCTCCACACCTCTCACTCTCAGCTCTAAACGTACTCAACACCTTTCTCTCCACGGAACATCATTTCTCCTCGCAGCCTTCCCACAGTCATCCAAAACCTGTACTTTCCTGCTTTTTCTGTTCATTAGATTTTTTTTTCCTCTCCTTTCACTGATCCACCTAGAGAACAAGCCCACCTTTTTTTTTTTTTTTTTTTTTTTTTTACCCTCCCCAGCATCCATCCGGGACATTTCTAAAATGAGCTGATTGAGTTCACCTGGCTAGCCTTAGATTAGGACACTGCCCAGCTCTTCCCACCTATCATAAGATTTGGATGGAGTAGAATCACAGATGACGTGCCCAGCGTGTACAGGCGCCTCAAGAAGAGATGGCAGAGTATCCACAAGTGTTCGTTCAGCGATAATGGGCATACAGTAGAGTGACCGAAGCATTCTGTAACTGCCATTACTATTTGGGCCACTGTACAATAGGGCCACACAATGTAACACATACAGTGGAGCACTGCACAACACATGCCACACCAAGATGCAGACAACATCGCGGTGTAAGGAACCTAAAAACATCCCCATTGAGGCAGTAGCTTACCTACGGTTGACAGGTCTGCCTTAGCCAGGCAGACCAGAGTTAAACAACAACATAATTAGGAAAACAAGTTGGCAGGTGGGTTGTAACTGAATAGCAACATTATTTTTTCCTTATTTTACAGAGTTACAGGGTAACTACTGAGTGTGGACATGACTGACTTTTTCCTTTGTGTGTTAGGGGTGAGCATTTGACAGGGTTGTTACTGTGCATGGACATACTATACTTATTTATTTATTTTTTTCAGAACTGCAATATCATTCCGCTTGGGTAGCACCTCTCGACAAGGTAGCAGAACCAGCCTTTCTCGACAGGACAGCCGAACCAGCCTCCTTGTCCGCTCGAGCAGCAGTCGCTCCCTCAGCAGTCGCTCGGCCAGCAGTCGCTCAGCCTTCCTTGTACGGTCTGCCGTCAGCCGCCTGGGGTCAGCAGGGAGGCCACTTAGCACTGTCAGCAGGTTCGAGATCCCCACTGAGGTAGTAGAGGAGGAGCAGGAAGAAAAAGGGGAGGAGAGGTGTCACGAGGAAGGAAGGCTTGCTGCAATCAGGGAAGGTGCTCCTGGTGAGTTCTGTGCTCCATCATTTACAAGTACAGATACTGTGCTTTTTTATTCTTGCCCTTCAGTATACATTTTCCCCCCCCATTATTCCAGCCTTTCAGTGGTCCAGCTTTACATCACTCCAACCTTCAGCATTAGTTATTCCAGTATTCCATTATTTTATTACTCCAGCCTCCTAGTAATCCAAAATTTTCTTTACATTGAGTGACAAGCCAAATGGTTTCTTGTAAGCCAAGAAACCATTTACAACGCTGGGTGGTAACCATATAACCAAACCATACGTGCTCCCTACGTGTCAACAAGTGGGTTGGTGGAGGGTTAGTGTCCCTCCCCGTAAAATAAATAACTCAAAGTCAAATGGCCACCCCTTACGGGATTATGGTGTCTGGCAATAGATAGATAGATAGATGTAGATGTCCACTTATTTTGGCATCAGTACTGTATTCTATTGCTCCGCCAGCATACTTATTCCACTGTTGCAGCCTCTCACAACTTTCATATTTTTGAAGTAATTATTTTGGCCTATAAATAATCTGGCAGCCCATTTTTAGTGTCCCAAAATTCAAGCATTCCATAATTCTGCCTTCCCAGTTTTTCATCTTTACTGCAGTCTTGTAATATATCAACATTTTTATTTTTCCTTTTTATTTTTGCTATCACGTTCTCAGGCAGTGACATAAAAATTGCTCTTAAATTCCTATTGCTATCAGTAAGGTAGATTTGCCGTTTTCCTTAGTTTACCGTATAGAAAAAGTCATGATGGGGAACACATGTGTGGCTTATAATAAATGACTGACTGACTGACCTACATTGACTGACAGCACTGACTGACCTACATTGACTGACTGCACTGGCTGACCTACACTGACTGACTGCACTGACTGACCTACACTGACTAACTTACACAACCGACTAACCGACTGAACTATACAGACTGACTGACTGACTTACACAGCTGACAGACAGACTGACTTACACAGCTGACTGACTGACTTACACAACTAACTGACTGACTGACCTACACAACTGATATACTGACTGACATCACTGACTGACTGACTGACCTACACTAACTGACTGACCCACACTAACTGACTGACTGACTTACACAACTGACTGACTGAGTGACTTACACAACTGACTGACTGACTGACTTACACAACTGACTGACTGACTGATAGACCTACACTGACTGACCTACACAACTAACTGACTGGCTGACCTACACAACTGACTGACTGACTGACCTACACAACTGACTGACTGACCTACACAACTGTCTGACTGACTGACCTACACAACTGACTGACTGACTGACCTACACAACTGACTGACTGACTGACAGACTGACTTACACAACTGACTGACAGACTGACCTACACAAATGACTGACAGACTGACCTACACAACTGACTGACTGACTGACCTACACAACTGTCTGACTGACCAACACAACTGACTGACAGACCTTCACAGCTGACTGACTGACTGACTGACCTACACAACTGACTGACTGACCTGCACAACTGACTGACTGACCTACACAACTGACTGACTGACCTACACAACTGACTGACTGAATGATCTACATAACTGACTGACTGACTGACTGACCTGCACAACTGACTGACTGACCTGCACAACTGACTGACTGACCTACACAACTGACTGACTGACTGCCTAACCTACACAGCTAGCTGACTGACTGACCTACACAACTGACTGACTGACTAATGTACACAACTGACTGACTGACTAATGTACACAACTGACTGACTAACCTACACAACTGACTGACTAACCTTCACAACTGACTGACTGACCTACACAACTGACTGACTGACTTACACAGCTGACTAACTGACCTCTACAACTGACTGACTGACTAACCTACACAACTAACTGACTGACTTACCTACATAACTGACTAACTAACCTACACAACTGACTGACTGCCCTACACAACTGACTGACTGACTAACTGACCCACACAACTGACTAACTGACTGGCTGACCAACACAGCTTACTCATACCTACTAAATCTTAACCACCATTAGCCCCACTAACAAGTCCTTAACTACCAGGTACGTCGTTCAGCAGCAGCCCAGGTGACAATACCAGAGCTGGGTTACCTGAAGACCCCCCTACCCCCCCTTCACCCCCCTCTGCCCCCCCATCCTGCCCCCTCCACTACCCCCGCACCCGACACCACACAGCGTCATACCGGGAAAGGCATTCATGGTAAGAACTGGTATTAAGGTAGATATTCATGGTTAGAACTGGTATTAATTAAGGTAGATATGGTATGTAGTGGTATAAAGGTAGATATGGTAACTGGTATTAAAGAAGATATCCATGGTAGGAAATGGTGTTAAAGTATATATTCATGATAACTAGCATTAAGGTAGATATTCATGGTTAGAACTGGTATTACTTAAGGTAGATACTCATGGTAAGAACTGGTATTAATTAAGGTAAAGATTCATGGTAAGAACTGGTATTAATTAAGTAGATATTCATGGTAAAAACTGGTATTAAAGTAGGTATTCCTAGTAACTGGTATTAAGGTAGATATTCATGGCAAGAACTGGTATTAATTAAGGTAGATATTCATGGTAAGAACTGGTATTAATTAAGGTAGATATTCATGGTAAGAACTGGTATTAATTAAGGTAGATATTCATGGTAAGAACTCGTATTAATTAAGGTAAAGATATATGGTACCTGGTGTTAATTAAGGCATGTGTGTGTAGGTACTGCGACTGTAATTCCGGAGAGGGTTCTGTTGACGCAGCGGTGGCGGCGGAAATTGAAGCCAACATGGTGGAAGCCCGGGTCGTCTATTCCACTAGCCACGATCCCGCCTTCCCTCCATCAGCTATATTGGATGGGTGAGTATAATGTGACTGAGGTGCCTGGTGATCTAGTGGGTTAAGGGGGTTCAAGTGGATGTGTGCCACCTTAAGGGTTTGTGTCTGAGGGATGGTTGAGGTTTATCTTTACAGCATTTTTTTTTTTTACAGATCAACAGAGGGAAAAGCAAAAAAAAAAAAAAAAATCAATACATTCATATAAGGCCAATCGGTTGAACTTAGGGACTGATATGGATAAATTAATGGATGGATAGATAGGCACAGATAGATTGATAGTGTTCACATTAATGAATGGGCATGAGACTGGTGTGGCATGAGGGTGGGAAGTCAGTGAGTATGAATGGTGGAAATGGGATTACTGTGGTATGTGTGGAGTGCGTAATGTGGGTAGGATTAGAAATTATGTTACTTGTGAGATGTGAAGTAAGAAAGGTAAGAAAGTGTTTGTTGGTGAGATATTAATGTTTTGATAAAGTATAGAAACAGTACTGGTATATAAAGGTTGTGATCTCCTCTCTCTCTCCCTTATTTGTCTGTCTATCTATCTGTCTCTCTCTTCCTATAGGCGGCCTGATACATTCTGGGCATCAAGCGGTCTGTACCCTCAGACAGTGGTGGTCACCCTGCCAGGTCTCACCTCCATCACATCACTCTCACTCTGGGCATACAATGGTTAGTACAAAGATCATACCCACTATAGCTTGATGTTGTGTACCGTTAATATTGTTTTAATTCTTTTACGCTAATTTGGCCCTGATTTTTGTCCTTTTCCAACTTAATTCATATAGGTCAGTGGCAGAGAAAGACATTGCTTCAGCTCTACATTCTTTCCATCGCAATTCTTCATGATCAGCATCATATTCTAGTGCTACTCTGTTGTCACAGCTTAGCATTCAGGTTGGAGAGATGACAGTGTTAGTCAAGTTAGAGTAAAGTGAACATAGTTTTGTGAAGTTGCTTTCCCCTCCACATCCCTTCTCAATATACATCTTGTACCATAAAGATTTTAGCAGGACGTATGTAAAAATTCCTATCTAGGGGCAGCTCACCCTAGAAGAGCAGAGTTGTGTCTGTCTTTTAGTAGTCATCAAGGGTCAGTGACCAGCACTGCCTGCTGGTAGTGAGAGATGAGTGATAAGTTTCCAGCAACAATGTTTACTCCATTAGTCCATGTACATCATTTTTATTTTGTTCTTGCTACTACTAGATCATTGTTTTCGGCTTGGGATAGACTCTCAAAACTGCAGGGATTAGAAACAGCTTTCACTAACCATTACACAAGTGGAAACCCAGAAAAAAACTTGCTGAGGAAGCTTTCACTCAGCATGTAGCTCTTCATGCAAAGGTCTCATTTAATAAGACATACATACACACTGTACCACTCTAAAATACCTCCCCTAATTGTGGGGAAAAAAGAACCATAGGCATTATACATATATATTATAGCATCTCTGTATTATGATACTGTAAATATCTGTCCTCTCTTAAATGTGAGTAAATGTGTGTGATTTATAACTGTGACTACCTACGACCTCTAGTAACTACCTGTGACCTATAATAACTATGTGTAACCTCTGATAACTACCTGTGGTATCTAATAATTACCTATGATCTCCAATGGGTTTGAATCTGCAGTACGGAGGGTGGTCCTGGCCCGAAGTGTCAAGAACCAGCCTACGGACTTTGAGGACGTCACAGAAAAAGGCAAGTGGATATAATTATTCCTGTACAACCCTTCCCTTCAAACCTTTCAGGCTGAGGATGCAGTACATGTTTTATTCTTGCTGGCCTAAGTTGTTATTATTCAACTGACAGTTAGATTTAGTTAAGTGGTTAATGTTGCTAAGTATAAAGCTGCCAGCCTGATATCAAAAGGGTTCAAGTTGTAGTGAGAGCCGGCCACCCTTTGAAGGTTGGTAGGTAAAATAAGTTCCAAGAGTAACACCCAGAGGAGATAACCTGGTTGGTATAGTAGCCTTGTATCCAGGTTAGTGGTTGAATGAACCTATCACTCTTAAAGGCCTAGATTACAGAGATGAGCACCATGTCTAAGTGTCTTACTGCATCTTCCTTAACCTTTACTCTTTACCTGAAAAACTGTTCAACCTGGAGGTCTTAGATGTAGCCTTAGTTAACCCCTTTTGCTGCATGGATGCTCTGTTTACCCCCAAAAAAGTGTCAGAAAGTAGCAAGAATAAAACAGATTTACTCTTCGGGATGAAATGGTTAATTTACTTATTTTTTTTTAATGAGAGAAAAGAAAATTTTGAAGGAAAGAATGAAAATGAATATATGAACATGACCATTCGGTGGCCACTCCATTGGTAATGTCTTCCTTTGCATTTTCCTATTCCTGTTTCTAAATCCCAGCCTCCCCATTTATTAGCAAGATATTAAATCATATGATGGTGATGATAATGTTGACAGTGATGATGACAGTGATAATGTTGATAGTGAGGGTGACAGAGACTGTAATGATGGTGGTTACTGTGAAAATATTGACTGTTCAGGCTCTTAATCCCAAAATTCATCCAGGGTAGCTTTAACATGAATTATTCCCATCTCCATCACACCTCTACTCCCTCCTTCATTTCCTCCACCTCACCGTTTCCATCTTATTCTCGATCTTCCTTCCCTTCTCCCAACCACTCCTAGGCTGGTATTGTTGTTGGCTGAGAAAGCTCGCTAACACCTTTTCCTAAGTTATGTATTTTGTCTATTATATCTTATTGTTCTGTGTTACATAAATCCTTCCAATATCACCATGCGCTGCATAATTATCATACAACCACCCATATCCAGAAATAAATCACTAATGAAGAGGTGTTAGGGAGCTTCCTTGACCCATGAGAATACGAGCCCAAGTCACCATCCTCCATATTCTCCTCAACCCTATTTTCCCATATCAAAAGTGATGATATCTAGGGCTGAGGGCAGTACATGTACTGTCAAAGAAGAGGGGAGTGGCCATGTGTGACATGCCACAAGGGCATGGGAAGTAATTCCATCTTGTGCAGTGTTTGTGATAAATGGGTGCATAAGAGATGTACTGTAATGGTATTAGAGGTAGACTGCAAGATAATGCTGATTTCATGTGTGCGGTGCGTCGGGGAGAGCATGTGGAGATTGCCAGGCGTGAAAGGATTGAGCTTCCTGGTGAGTCTCTTGAGTGTGTGGAAGAATTTTGTTATCTGGAAGACATGTTATGTGCTGGAAGTGGGGCTGGAGCTAGCTCTGTGGCTAGAATGAGGAGTGATTGGAAGAAGCTCAGGGAGCTGTTGCTTCTCCTGACATTGGGAGGGCTCTCACTCCGTACTGTGAGATCTTTGTATGCGGCATGTATTAGGAGTGTAATGCTGTATGGTGGTGAAACCTGGGCAGTAAAGGAAGAGGATATTTGCAGGCTCAAACGTACAGAACTGGTAATGATTAGGTGGATATGCAGTGAGTCCCTGAGTTCGAGGCCTGGGGGGGCTAGGTTTACGATGGAAGAGTTGAGACGTAGGATGGGATTGGAGTGTATCGGTGTTTGATGAAGAGAGGTAGACTGAGATGGTTTGGGCATGTGGAGAGGATGGGGAATGATAACTGGTTGCAGAAAGTGAGAAATGTTAATGTTGGGGGTAGGGTATCGAGAGATAGACTGAACAAGTCCTGGGACGAGGTAATTGGGTGTGACATCAGGGATAAGGGACTAAATAATGAAGCTGCCAGAGATTGAGCAGCATGGAAAGCCACCCTTAGGTGACCAAGGCCGATGCATGCAAGCCTGTTGGAGCCTTCAAAAATGAAACGAAACAAAACGATTGTTGATCTTCGTCTCCTCACAACCACTTCACTTCATGCCACTCTTCCTCATGTACTCCTTTCAGTCTTTCTCTCTTCCTATATTTGTTTCACCTTAACTTGGGCCAAATTTTCTTTCATTTGCAGCTTATTTCATGTTGGTCAGTGCAGAAAGAGACAGTGCTTTAGTTCTACATCCCTTCCATAGCACTTCTTCATGACTAGTGCCATTTCCTAGTGATTAGTCAATTGTTACAGCTTAGCATTCTTGATGGAGAGATGGCAATTCTAGGTAAAAAGAGTACAGTCCTCATGATGGAGAGATGGCAGTTTTACGCCAAGTTAGAGTAAGAACAGTATAGATCTCCAAGTTACTCTTCCTTATGCACCGCTTCATTAATATTGTCATATGGTCATCCGCAGAGCTGCCACATGATGAGGGTAAGCTACAAGAATCGGTACTGTCTTCAGACCAGGTGACGGCAACCCACCTCAAGATTACCATAGCTGAAGGTATGGTGATGCCTTAACCATATCATTTGTAGATCATTCATCCTGCCATCAAACAATTTTACTCAGTAGTAGGTGATATATGATCCTTCTTCCAGGCCATGATCACTTCTGCTCAGTACACAAGATGTCAGTGGTGGGGTCAGCGGCAGGTCAGGGTGGTCAGAAGTCAGAGGTCACAGCAGAAGTCACTAACAAACCAGCACCTCCACCAGAGCAATCCAGCCCCCCCAGAGTGCAGCAGAAATCCCCACGAAAGGTGAGAGAGAGAGATCTAATTAAGTGGCAAGGAGGATTGAATGTTGTGTATTAAACCTTTTTTCTCTCTCCCTTTAACTTGGCTCCAACTTTCATCCTTTTGCATTGTACAGTATATCACGCAGGCAGTGGTAGAAAAAGATAATTTTGCAGTTCTACATCTTTTCCATATTTCCATAGCACATCTTCATAACTAGCATCATATTCTGATGTTATTCTCATCCTACAACACAGTATTCAAGATGGAGAGTGTGCAGTTTTAAGCCAAGTTAGAGTAAAAAGGGTGTAATGTAATGCTACAATATAAGTGGTTGGAGGAAGTTCGAGGAGCTGTTGCCTCTCCTGACATTGAGAGAGCTCTCCCTCCATGCCTGGGGACCATCTTTGTGTGTGGCATGTAATGCTGTATGGTAGTGAGACCTGGACAGTAAAGGAAGAGGATATTTGTAGGCTGAAACGTACAGACATGACAATGATTAGTTGGATGTGTAGTGCGTCCTTGAATGTGAGGCCTGGGGGGGCTAGGTTTATAATAGAAGAGTTGTGAGGAAGGATGGGACTTGAATGTATTGGTGTTGTGATGAGGAGGGGTAGATTGAGATGGTTTGGGCATGTAGAGAGGATGGAGGATGACAGTTGCATATGTAAGGTGAGAAGTGTGAATGTCGGAGGTAGGGGTGCGAGAGGCAGTCCAAAAATGACCTGGAATAAGGTTATAGTGTGACCTCAGCGATAAGGGAGTGAACAGAGAGGCTGCTAGAGATCGAGCAGCATGGAGAGCCACCAGTAAGCGAACAAGGATGACACATGCAGGTATGTTGGAGCTTTTATAAATGGTATGAAATGTGGAATAATATTATGCAAAAGAGAATCATGTAAATGCCAGTAAGATGTGTTGTGTAGACTTTGGTGGTGTTTCCCCAGAGGATGTGAATCATCTTTGCTATTTAGGTGATATTATAAAAGTTAAGAGTGAGCCAGAATCAAAAGTGGCAGAAAAAAATTGACAGAACTGTACCTTTCCTGACAATAAAAGGATTTTCACTGCACACAAAGGGGTAAGTGTCTGGGGCCTGTATGGGAAGTGTGATGCTGTATGGCATTGAGACATTGGTCTGTATTCTTGTCAGGTAAGGAGGCTCCCTAGCACCTCTTCCCTGACAATTTATTTTCAAAACTACTCATTTATATCTTTTTTGCTTCTCATATCTTTTTAATGTGGACATAGATTGCATGAATAACACACAAGAATATAGTAATGGATCAGAATCAGAAATAAACTGGTAAGGAAGATGTGTTAACTAGTAAGCTTCCTACCTGCACCAGAATACCACCTATTGTCAGATGAGAATGTTAACAGGTTACACCAAACTGAGGAGATGGCAAGATTGATAAGTGATGCCACCTTTTAAAATGTCATTAAATATATAATGTACAGTTGCAGCCAAAAATATTGATACACTCCATTATGAAAAATAAAGAGACAGTGATCAATGACCCCATAAAATCATGCAGGTGACTTATGGAAACTAATAAGGTTTTCAAAATACTACCTGTGAGTTTCATAACTGTTCAGATAAAAAGTGTACCAAGAATATTATCCACAACTGTACCAAAATAATACCCTAATAGTACTGTGAGAAAGCTAATACTGTATCATTCATAAACCTACTAAATTCTTATCCACAGGTAAAGCCCATGTCAGACCCACTAACAATGAAGCCAGACCCTGATGATGATGTGGGATGGGCAGCACCAGAATACCTTGAGGAAGATGGGGTCATACCTGAAACAGATTTCCAAGCCATGTAAACAGATGCTGCATGTGACGAGGGTCCTTATTCCCAGTCGTTTAGGAGGATTTTCAATACCTTCTTCTTAGTGGTATATTTTGTTTACCACAGTTTATTATTCTCTTGTGGCCATGTGGAGAAGATGGAGAGTGTCAGGCTGATTAGAAGGGTGCATGTGCGTGAGGAGGGGGAGTCCAAGAATGAGACAGAGGGATGGAGAAGTGGGAGACTGACTACAGTATAACAGTGTGAGTGTGAGAGGAGGAGCGGGAGACCAAGGATGAGATGGAGGTAAGAAGTAGAAAGATATATGAGAAAGGGGGATGTAAGCTCAATGGAGGGCAGCCAAGTGACAGAGGACAGACATGGAGGCAGTTTTTGTGGCCACCCCTTGGAGGATTAAGGCATCTGAAAACAGACAGACAGATAAATAGATTTTATCAAGTTACTTATATCTTAGTAAGATTTAGCATAAAATACCACAGACAAAAATGTTAACTTGGCATATGTAAAAATGGGCTGGTAGGGAAGGGGTGGTATGGGGTCTACTTAACTCTCTCTCTTAGGAATACATGACTCAGTCATGTATTCCTAAGAGAGAGAGAAAGAGAAGACAATGAAAAAACATTTATACAGAGGAAGAGGGGGAGCATATGAGGCTTTGTACCTCTTCCTCCTCAGTGATCTTTTATGCCTATTACACCCTAACTACCTGCTTTAGGGTGACATTCTTCTTACTCTCTTCTTGTTGCTGCTGGACAGTATTACTCCATCAGCATCTCCTTGGCAGAGGAAATGTTATTGAAGGCTGTATCTAATCCATCCACTAATTTCCCTTAATCCCTCCACTAATTTCTCGAGCTGAAGAAAATTGTCAGGAGATGGCAGGAATAAAATGAAACAATGTCCCTGGTCTGAAAGGGTTAATGTCTTTTTCTTTGAGTAACTGTTGCAAACACTGCCAGTATAAAAAGAAAAAATACATAAAATGGATTGTTTGTATGAAATTCTGTGTGAAAACAAATATAAAAAGGGAAATTAAGGTGAAATTGGCAAAATAATTTGGCTCTCTGTTATCTTGTTTTTGTTTTCTTTCGGAGCGAACAATCTTGCAGGCTCCTGGCTTTTGCTTCCTCTTTTCTTGCATCAAAAAAATAAATAAATAAATAAATGAATAAATGGTAAAGAAGATGTGCTAAGAAGCCATTCTACACCTTAATATCCTTTTGTATGAGATTGCTGGAAACACTGTCAATATCTATCTATTGCCAGACGCTTTAATCCCATAAGGGGTGGCCACAAACAAATCGCCTACATGTCGCCCTGTCCCCCGACATTTCATTGCCCTGCTCCCAGCTCACACCCCCCTCTCTCATATACCTCTCCACTCTGTCCCTCCATCTCATTCCTGGCCTCCCCCTCCCTCTCCCCCCCCTCCACCTCACTCACATACACTCTCCTCGTCAGTCTCTCACTCTCCATCTTCTCCACATGGCCAAATTGTCAATATCATAACTATAAAAATAACATAAAAGGGAATGCTGAGAAATAATAGGCAAAATAATGTGCTACAAAGTGGTCCAGTATTAAGTCTCCTCTGCCACCTCAAATACTGTCCCCTATCACATGTTCCAAGTGGAATTTGAATTTCCTTAAGCTGTTTCATGTGGACTCAAGATGGGATTCATTTCCTTGTGAAGTTAAATTCCTAAATGAATGATTAATTCCTTCAACCTGAGTATGTCATTTTTATTATATTCTAGCTATCTCCTGATGATTCTGTCCAATGAAGGAAACAGCTCCGGTACTGGAGATGTTATTGAAGGCCAAATCTAATCCCTCCAGTTCAGAAGTCTCTCCTAAGCCAAATAAAGCTGTCTGAAGGTAGTAAGAATAAAATTAATCTATAGTACATCATCTGAGCTTTGAAGTTAATGCAGTATAGATGACACAAGTACCTTTTCTACATGGAATTTGAATTACTGTAAACCATTATTTGGGGCACAACTGAAAATGTTGGAACTTTTTCTGGGAAGCTTCTGTCCATCAGAGGTTCAGCTTAGACAATAAGCAGAGTATAGACAATGATAAGTAGAAGAGAAAATAAAACTGACTTTTCCTTCTAGAGCTGAATGGGTTGCCTGAATCCTTTCGAAAGTTTATTAATCCACTGTGTAATGCATCGAGAGAAAATGAAGGCATCTGGAAAACCCGTGTGGAAAGATCTGTGAGTATGAATGTAGAAGACAGAGCAGCAAGAGGCACCAGGAAACAATTTACTACACTGGGTGGTAACCATTTAATCAAATTATGGCACCTGGTGGTTTAGTGGGTAATTAAGGCACTCCAATCAGACTGAGCCGGTGCAAGTTTATATCCAAGGGGTGGTTGGGGTTTATTGCTCACGAAATGCCACTCGGATGAGTGAGGCTGGTCATTCTTATCAGGACCAACTTGCCTAGCCCCAGGTTCCTATGCTCCTCATGGGGTGACATAGGATTGGATGATGGATGGATGGATGAAAATAATAACAGAATGCATGAACGTGCTTCAAATGGAGATGACCCTAAAGGGTTCCTTATCCAAGGTTATAGTGGAGTTATTGCTCATGTAATGCTGCCTGGGTGAGCAAATGGTTAATCTCACCTTGAATGTCTGTACGAAGTTTTCTAGTTCCGGGTCCCTGTTTTCCTAATTGGGACAATAACGGATTATGTGATGGATGAATGGTTGGAATAATTAATGGAATAACATATTAATGTAATGTTTGAATGCTGGGAGACAGTGGCTTAGCCAGGTCTTCACAGAGGGGCCAAGATGGGGCCAAGCCCTGTAATGGAGGGGACCAATACTGTAATACACAAAAATCCACATTATGAAATAATAAAATTTCAGATAGCGACCAGTGGGGAAGGCCCCAAGCCTTCCTGAATTTAGGCCACTGTTGGGAGGTCAGAATAGTGTAGTTTTACCCTATCCACAGTCACCACTACAACCAACCTGTGAGAAGTATTACAGTAGTAGTCAGAGAATGTGCACAGTGGGTCTAGATTACATAGTGCCATGAATAGTTCAAATGGTAGAAATTATACCTATACAGTATACTGAAATTCTGTTTACTGTGAAGATACAACAGTTTTAGCCCAACTTGGACTTTAAAAAATGCATTCACTCTGGGATGAAACTCTAGTATACTGACAAGACAAACAATTATGGTGCTGCAGAGAGATGCCTTCACTTGGTGGCAAAGATATAACATAGTGGCTATACTGCCTGGTTATAAAAACATCCCCAAACTCCCTCCCTATCCCACAAAAGGAGGAGGATGGGCTGCAGGATATGAGCAACTTCAGCCTGCAGTCTACCTGGTTCATATTCAAATAATCCTGGGGCCACAACATTAAAACAGCTTATGGATAAACCAGTAATTACCATAAGTGCAGGATGCTAGTCACTATATACATATCATTCATATCAGTATTGTTTTGTCAATTTAAAAAAAATTTAGCTCATAAGGGAGCAGTTTACTGAACTAGCTATAAAATCAGGAGCATACATTCTAATTTTGAAATGTAAATATTGTATGGTACTGTTTCTTTCTCTGTGGGTTATTTTTTGTTTCCAGATGATTGAAGCTTGTTGAATTACAGTATATATAAAAAATGAAGATATATTCTCAATGTATTTAAGGTACAGTGCTAACTTCTAAACCCTCTGTAAAGCTTACTTTAACTATATTTTATTTATGGAACTCTCTAAGCTTATTTTCTAACTCCTCAAATCTCTAGGAAGCTTATTCTAACTTCATGATGTATATTCCAAGTTTAATGTCCTCTATGAGGCTAAGTTTCCTCAAATGTTTGGGAAATTGATTCTGCCTTCTAATTTCTAATATAGTTTATTTTCCACTTATGACTGATGTGCAAGTTACGTGTGATAGTACAGTACACTTATATATATATACAGATACTTAGATAGACAGATATATGACTGATTTGTGGACAGGTACAGATGTACAGTATAGATGGATGGATGGATGAAGCTAGATAAACATACAACCATATTCAATTACAGGGTTAGAGAATATGCTGTAGCGTGGCACTCGGATGGGTACTTGGTTAGAGAGTGCTACACACTTAAAAAAAGGTCCTAAATAGGGGCACTGTTTTTGTCCTACAAGTAAATATGTGAAACTGTAAGATGGATGGATGGACAGATACACAGATATGGTTGGACAGATACAGATATGCAAAACATGGGTAGAAGAATGATATGGCAGCAGGACAGATATACAGACATGGATGGGTTGATAGATATAGGCATAGATAGACAATGCAGGATGACACATGCTATTTCTATCATTATTATTACATCTGGTGGGGTAGTTGTCTAACACACTAGTCAGGGGTAAAGGTAATGTATTGTACTTATTATCAGCTCAAATGCCCAAGACCTGTACTCTCACCAGGTAAGGAGACTCCCTAGCACCTCTTCCT
>JAGKTI010017205.1:0-18724 GCA_018397915.1 Birgus latro | reverse complement strand
CAGCCTGGTAATTTCATCTCATCTAACTTCAAATAGACCCTACAGGACTACCAGTATAATCCACATATCTTTATTCATCGGCTGGTACATTAAGACGGTCATTAAATAATGGATTACGGTTAAAAATAACATGAAAACTCACCTTAGAATCACCTCTTCCTGCACCGGGTCATCTTGGTTCCAATACGCATCTAAGTGGTCACAAAATCATAAAAACATATTTCTCATCGACGTAAGTATATATAAACGCTAAAATAGTACACATGAATTATTACAAAATCTAAAGAAAATTTAGAGCCAATAGTTAAGCCCACTAAAGTCGGAATCAAAATACAAACGTGTCACATAACAAACCTGGGTTTTTCGTCACCGCAAGTCTACATAAACGTAAAGTCCATATTAATTATTGAAAGGCCTATCTAACTTTTAAAGTCAGTGATATACCTCAATAAATGCTGAAATATCCCAAGGTTTTCATTTTTATGTAGGATTTGATGGTCGGTCAGAGAGTTTTGTTGGGGCTTACTTTTGTCAATCTAGCATTTTTTCGCTTGATCTAGATATGTCTTCCTTTAGCAATAAATTTTAGATTCGAACTAGAAGGAATTTGACTACTTAATAGTATTTTCTTAAAAAGTCGGCGACATTGTAGAACTTAGCAGTTTTCTGGCGATTATCTGAGGATTTTTTTTTTTTTTTTTGCATTTAGCGACAATCTAGCGCTTGTAGAGCAATTTGGATTATGCTCTGGCTATAAATCTGACTACATTCTAGTAATTTTTAATATTCTAACGACTTTGCAT
This sequence comes from Birgus latro, assembly GCA_018397915.1. NCBI lineage: Eukaryota > Metazoa > Arthropoda > Malacostraca > Decapoda > Coenobitidae > Birgus > Birgus latro. Next base: position 17,921 of record JAGKTI010017205.1, on the reverse strand, counting down.
TGACTTTTAATGATTTGCTGGACATTTTCTTTAAATAATGGGGCAGTCTACGTTTGAGGGCAATTTTTTGCGATTTTTGTGGCTTTGAATATTGTAACCCTAGCACCTTGCCATGAACATCAGAAAAAGAATCTTAAGTCATGGCCTCTATAGAGCATCTTTAAGCTACCTTATACTCACATACATGTCTTACTCTTTCATGTTCTCCACTTCCTTCTCTTTCACCAATACTCTGTCAAACATTTCTCATTCTTCTCTCGTTCTCTCCAATATTTTGCCTCACTCTGCTGTCATACTTCTCTCACTCACACTTTTTCCTCTCTCATAATATTACACTGTTCCTCTCAACTGAAGGTTGCATTACATCAAATGAGTGGATGGCCCTATGAAGTCCAGAAACATAAATTATCTTTTACAAAACATAATTACATTGTGCTAGTCCCTTGTAATCAATTTTATCAATCTTCAGCAAGAACTATACGGTATACTGTAGCTATACAATTACTTTATATATATAATTATTTACACGAAATTCCACTAAATATATACATCCAGCTTGTTTTTAAATTTGAAATATTATAGTCCTATACTACAGTGCTCTTCATGTGCCTAATTAACAAAAAAAGTCCAGTAAATCAGTTATAAATTTTTAAAAGCAATAAAAATGGAAGTTAGGAATAATACTGATGTTAACTGATCATCTTTCCACTGTTTGTTTCATAATTATTTGCCTCCTGGATCTGTTTTAAAAAGAGATTCATTTGTGGGCAGAGAAACATACCAAGCCCCTCTCAGCTTAGGAATATTAGCCAGCAAAGTGACAAGTAGAAGAGGTGAAATATTAGGCAGAGAAACATTCCAAGCTCTCTCAGCTTGGGAATATTAGCCAGCAGAGGAAAGTGACAAGTAGAAGAGATGAAATATTAGGCAGAAAAACATACCAAGCCTCTCCATCAAGTCAAGGTGGACGAACCAAAATATTTCTAACTCACATTTCTGAAGGGTAGTAGTAGTACTGTAGTTCTTGTATTAAGTATTGGTTTGTCTATACGGTAGATAATTTCAAAACCGGTGGCCCAGGGGAACTAACCTCTTTAGGGCAGAGGTTAAATGTTACCTTACTGAGGTAACATTATTGGCTCCAGAACGGCAGCACCAACACCTGCACGGCAGCAGCGCAGCAGCACCCAACACCACCACAGCAGCTCCAACACCTGCACGGCAGCACCAACACAGCAACTGCAGGAACAGCAGCATGAGTAACACAGACAGCCCCTGAAAATATGCGAAGTTTTTAGGAGATAATCTCAAGCCTGTTGATAATTTAACCCTTTTGTCTGTGGAAGAGTTCAATATAGATTTTAACTCCTGGTGTACTGGTGCTGGAGTGGCACTAATAGGATGGGGAGGGGAGGGGCTGCCTGATTACATTTACACTTCTCGATCGCATCCCTATCCCCCAAGAGGAAAACAGAGGACTACAGAAGGGTAACTCAGCCTGCAGTCCATTGGGTTAGTGTTCTGATGGGCCTGGGGTTGCAACTACAACTACTAGTACATAAGACCTAAGATGAATAAATCCATTTTACATAATTTGTCTAGATCAATTTCCTGGTTATAGTCCTTCAAGCACTTCCTAATTCCCAGAAAGGAAGATGGTGGACTGCAGCAGATGGGTAACTTCAAGCCGGCAGTCCACTGAGTTCCCATAAGTCTCTCCTAATATGAATAAAACAGTCTGGTGGCAGCAAGTATAAACTAGGCTCTATGACAGCATCAGAAGGAGCACAAGACTACAATCCCAAAGGTTGCTCCTTCCAAGAAAAAGAAAAACACGATAACAGAGAGCCAAATTCAAGACCAATTCATTTCAACATGCCTGGACACAATGCATTTACAACACTAGAGATCATGGGCAGTAGGATATACAAAGACAGTTCCAGAGTTGACCTGTTGCTGTTGCATACATTAAGTACTGGAAGTAATGGTTAACTCTTGCATTTGAGAGTTTACATATTAAAGAGTGAAAAAAAAAGTCACCATATACTGAATTAACGTGCCTTTCAATACAAATAAAGGAATCAGACTTAACCATATTTAGGACCAGACCCAGCACTCTAAAAATAATAATAAAAAAAAAAAAATGGGGGGGGGGATTCCTGGCAGATTTACCCCTAAGGCATTAAAGAAATAAAAAATATTCATATATTTTACACTAGCTCCGTGCGGACTTTTAAGCTAGCTCCTGTGGAGGGCCCTCAATTGAGTTCTTCAAATCACAAACTTCGTGGAACTTCGACTGAGTTGAGTTCTTCAAATCACAAACTGTTCAAGCACCAAATGAAGGGCAGATTTTCAATCCCGGGATCATCCTGATGTCTATGTAGAGCGTGTCCCGAGTTAGAGGGGGTTTCAGACACACAGACGGATGGACAGAATTTCACAAACTGTTCAAGCACCAGATGAAGGGCAGATTTTCAATCCCAGGATCATCCTGATTCCAAAATGGTATAATATGTCTATGTAGAGCAAGTGTGTCCCGAGTTAGAGGGGTTTCAGACAGACGGACAGACAGAATTTGCCGTTTATTTATATACTGTAAATGTTTTCATCATATTAGCACAGTAATACTGTATAGATAAGTGCAAGTGAAATGAGATTATATTGTATAATATCATTTATAAATACTCCAACCTGCTTGCAGACATTTAATGGCAGCTCTCTACATCACTTGATCTGTGGCAGACTCCTTCAGTCCCTTATCCCTGAAGTCACATGACCTCATCCCAGGTCTTTCTCAGCCTGACTCTCGCAACCCTACCCGACGTTCACACTTCCCACCTTCCCCACCCAACTGCCATTCTCCATCCTCTCCACATGCCCAAACCACTTCAAAATACCCCTCATCACAACACCAATCCAGTCCCATCCTTCCTCTCAACTCTTCATTCACATCTCTCACCACACCCAGTTGTCATCCTCCATCTTCTCCACATGCCCAAACCATCTCAATCTACCAATCCTCAGAACAGCAAACACTAAATTGGAATAATTATCTCCAAACATTTGATCACAAAACAAACACCAGCAAACTCTACAAAACACTAAACAGCATCACACTCTCCAACAGCAACACTACACAATCACACACTGCCATCACAACAACAGACACCATACCTTCAAACAAACAACAAGCAAACACTCTCATCAATCACTTTTCACATGTCAGCCATCTAAACCCCCATCGTGACGACCGACGTATCATCCGACGTAAGGGATAGTTCCCCACAGACCCAAACTTCGCACCTTTCACTTACAACCAGTCGAAGCACATCATCAGCAACCTCAAGCACTCATCTGTCTGTGGATCAGACAACATAAGCAACATACACCTTAAACACATTGGACCACAAGGCATACAAGCACTCACCAACACATCAAACTACAGCTACTCACACAGCATAATACCCAACATCCTGTGGACCAGACAACATAAGCAACAAACACCTTAAACACATTGGACCACAAAGCATACAAGCACTCACCAACATATCAAACTACGGTTACACAACATAATACCCAACATCTGGAAGCATGACATTATCATCACTATCCCCAAACCCAACAAAGACCCCTTGTTACCTTCCTCACACCGCCCCATCACACTCCTTTGCACCCCCTCCAAAGTCACTGAAAGGCTGGTACTACAACAAGTTACACCTCACACCCCCCTAGCCCCATCACAACATGGTTTGAGGCCACTACACTCCACAAACATTCTTCTTACAGACCTCACACAGAGAGTTTTTGATGGCATGAATTCAGCTAGGCCACCACATAGAACACTCCTTGTCACACTAGACATTAGTAAAACGTTTGATTCCATCCCCTGCCACAACCTCATAAACAAAATATTCAACACATACATGCACAATAACACAAAAAGATGTCTGGCAAACTACTTAGCAGGGAGATATGCACATTTAACTTTTGCTGGTCAGTCATTGAACATCAGACTCTTCACAAATGGCGTCCCCCAAGGATCTGTCTTGTCTCCTCCACTCTTCAACCTATACATGCATGACATACCCACATCCCACACACAACAAATACACATAGCTTCCTATGCAGACAACATAACACTTACATGCACACACCAAAATGCAAACACAGCAGCACACATCCTCCAACCTTACCACAGACTCAAAATAGCCTCAGCCAAATCTACAGTAACCCTTCTTACAAACTGGACAGCAGAACACAGTCACATTCCACACCTCACCATAGACAACACTCCCCTACCACACTCACACACACAAAATCCTTGGTGTAACATACATCAATGTCATTTAAACAACACATCACAAACATCAAAAATAAATTAACACCTAGACTCAATGCCTTGAAGTCACTTGCCCATACAACATTTGGACACAACAAAGAAACCACCAACACAGCATATAAACAATGTATACGTTCGGTGATGAAATACTGTATGCAAGCCCTGCTTGGGCTCCTAACCTCACTAAAACGCTCTTCAGACCATAAAAAACAAGGCCCTAAAAATAATCACGGGCTGCACAGCTACTACACCTACAGACAACCTACACCAAGAAAACAAAGTCCTCAAAGTCAAGGATCATCTAGACATGAGTGGCACCCAAATTCTCACTGCAGCCTCCACAAACCCACAACATCCACCACACTACATGGCAGCACATCCACACACACTAAGGAACATCAAAACAACACCCAGCACACGATATCATACACAAATACTATCATCTCTTCCCCCCTGCCCTCCTCAGACCAGCTTCCAGAAGCATATTCATACTCATATCACTCACCGTTCCATTCAGTCACTCAAAGACAACACACAGCTGCATGCACGGCCTCCTGATATCCATCCTTCTGAACGCTATCTCCCCCGTGAGGACAGGGTCCACCTGGGCAGGCTGAGATGTGGGCATCATCCAGACCTCTTAAGTTATCAGAAGAGGCTGGATGACTCCATCGCTGACGCCTGTCCAGGATGTAACACAGCACCCCATACTATTAAGCACATCATGGAAGACTGCATTGCACACAATCACCTACACCAACAACACAACATACACTCCTTGAGAGCTCTGTGGGAAAGCCCAGTCTCAGCCATGGCCTTCATTAGGGACTCAGGGCTGTTCGGCCAGACTGCCTAGGGAACAACTACTACTACTACCAATCCTCATCACAACAATGTTTTCATGTACATTTTTATGCCTTAACTCCTGTTGCAACAATAATCAACTTACATGATGAAAATTGAAAAATCCCTTATTATACAGGGTGATTCACGAGTTTCTCCGGAAACTCTGAGAAATTCAAGCTTATGCAATTCTAAGCATAAAATACTCTATAAGTATAGGTATTTAATGTAATGGTTTACAAGTGGTGAAATGTTCAAATCTGACATGTGAATGAGAGGCGGCCAGGCTGGTGGCGGTCTTGCGTGTTGCCAGGTTACTCAATTTTCTTTTAAATTTTGCACGTTTTTCTTGTTCTGAATGAAACTATTCTTTCATTAGTCGTCAGGTAAATAATTGTTCTACATGGACAAGTATGTCACTTTAAAATAACAAATAAATCTACTACTGAAGGAGTAAACATGGCAAAGATGCAATAGGAGTAAACACGGCAAAGATGCAATACCAGTGATACTCAGAGCTCAGTTCCCGCCAAGTGCTGGCAAGTGCTGGCAAGTGTGGTAGGCCTATTTATTACAGGGACGGTTTCACCCACATTTCGCTACAATGCCATTCACTTTTACAAACGTGGAGTATGCAGATATAATTTTTATCGATGGGTTCTGCAATGACAACGCTGAAGCATCAGCAAGAGAATACAGATGGAAATATCCAAACAGGAGCCCAGATGCAAAAGTGTTTTACCACGTCTACATGGAGAGGCAAGTTGAAGTACGACGCATAGTAGGAATGGTACACCGCAGCCCTAGCATCAGTACAAGAAGAATTTCATCCTGACTTAGTGTTCCACAAGCGAAGGTATGGAGGACATTAAAGCGGGAAGGTCTGTACGCATATCACATACAAGGTTAGCAACTACAACCCGGGGATTCTGTTCAAAGACTTTATTGCTGTACTTGGTTACCAGATCATCCTCAGCTGTGCAAGTACATTTTATACACTGGTGAAGCCATATTTACCCGCAGTGGATCACATAATACTCGTAATGCACATTAGTGGTCAAAATAAAATCCCAAGGAGACAGCTGAACGGAACATTCAACACCGATTTTCAGTTAATGTGTTGCGGTATGATTGACAACCAGTTGACTGGACCTCATATCTTTGAAGGGAGGCTTACAGGAGATGTCTATGTTAATTTTATCAGAGATGAACTTCCCTTGTTACTTAAAGATGTGCCTCTGAAGACACGGCGACACATCATTTTTTAACATGATGGGCCGCCTCCCATTCACATGTCAGATTTGAAAATTTCACCACTTGTAAACCATTGCATTAAATACCTATACTTATAGAGTATTTTATGCTTAGGATTGCATAAGCTTGCATTTCCCAAAGTTTCCGGAGAAACTCGTGAATCACCCTGTATATGATATGGACATATAAAATTGGATTTTTTTTTTTTTTTTAACCTTAGTAAGAGCAGGACTATCTACTTGATATCTCCTTGCTGAGTATTATTTAGCCAACTACTGAGGGTGTACTTATAAATCAAGATTTGTTTATCTATACCCTAAAAATTTGCACGCACATACACAGGTTCATTTGTGCAACACTGGATGGTGACAGCAGTCCTTAGCTTTAACTCATCTGATGTCTATCTATCTGTTGCAAGATGCCTTAATCTCATAAGTGTGACCACAAACAAATCTCCATATTGCCCTGTCTTCTGCTATTTGGCTGACCTCCCTCCAACTCAACATCCGCTCTCAAATCTCTCTCCACTCCATCTCATCCTTCATCTCCCACTCCACCTGACTCACACAAAGAAATATCCATGTTGTCCTGTCTTCTGCTATTTGGCTTACCTTTCTCCAACTCGCACCCCACTGTCTCACACATCTTCCACTCCATGCCTCCATCTCACCCTTGGTTTCTCCCTCCTTCTCCCCCCCACCACCTGACATACACTCTTCCAGCCATTCAGACTCTTATACACTCTTTCGGCCAGTCTGAGTTTCATCCTTTCCACTTGGCCAAACCATCTCCAAGTATTGGGGGAGGTGGTGGCTCAATCGGTAGAGAGGTGGCCTGCGGTCCCACGGACCCAGGTTCGAATCCTCGCTGGGGCAGGGAACAGTTTAAGGATTTGAAATTCAGCAAATCAGGCTTTACTGATCTACCAGAAGACCCGCCGACATGTCGTAAAAATACCCCCGCTAATACCAATACACCAGTCCTGTATGAGACAGCCCTAGCATGTATTCAGTATGGACGGTGGGTGTTAGCGCCGAAGTGGTGACATGTAGAGGTGTGTGGTAGTATGTAGGAGGACTGCTGGGCCATGATAGCAGGCTGTGAAGCCTATGCCCAGAGTCGGACACATAATTAAAAAAAAAAAAAAAAAAAAAAATCTCTAAACACTTTCAATCACAAAAAATTATTTCAAATGAGCTAGGGGATGTGTCAGGAGGGTAATGCTGTATGGCAGAGAGACCTGGGAAGTAAAGGAAGAGGATATTCGCAGGCTCAAACGTACAGAAATGACGATGATTCAGTGCATCCCTGAGTGCAAGGCCGGGGGGGGGGGCTAGGTTTACGATGGAAAAGTTGAGTTGAAGGATGGGACTGGAGTGTATTGGTGTTGTGATGAGGAAAGGTAGAGTAAGGTGGCTTGGGCATGTGGAGAGGATGGGGGATGATAATTGGGTGCAGAAGTTAAAAGCGTTAATATTAGGGGTGAGGTTGTGAGAGGCAGACCAAAAAAGACCTGGGACGAGGTCATTTATAAGTGTGACCTCAGAGCTAGGAGACTGAACAGGAAGGCTGCCAGAGATCGAGCAGCATGGAGAGCTGCCATTAGGTGACCAAGGCCAATGCATGCAGGTGTCGTGGAGCCTTCAAAAATGAAAGAAAAATTAAATGAGTCACACCAGGTACTGACTAGAATTTTCAGCCATGTACCTGCAACAATAGTTTGGTTTCTAAAGGTGCTGGTTACCTCCGCATAAGTGCTTCCCCCCCCCACCAACCAGTCTGTTTCTTTACATGTGACAGTATGTTGCAGCACAGATGGTTTGCCATACAGCACACCCAAGGAAATTACCCTACATGGAAATTCATCGATGCCTGACACTGTTTATGCAGAGCTGATGGAAAATATGAGACAGTACAAGGTCAAAAGGAATACAGAAGTAAGCTTGAGAGAAAGAGACTGTAGCATTACACTATGATCCCTACTTATCATATGGAATTGAAGCTTAACCTTAACTTGTGACACCCTATGGAGACCTCAGCCACTCAGCCTCAGTTACACAGTGCCCCTGCAGTATTGTTCTTGCACACACTCTAGCCTGTTGTAGTGGGGCTAGGAGTAGTAGGCAGCAAGAGGTGGTGTGTCTCCGATCTTCTGCAGGGAGGCGTCCAACATGGGCGGCGGGGGGGGGGGGGGCCCCCCCCCCTTGGAATTCCATTTGGAACTTTCCCAGTCATCACTTTATGCATTTGATGTAAGTCATGTAACTCATGTAAGTATATGTCTATGCCTATTTGGAGTGTGTGTATTTTGATATAACTGCACATGTGTATAATTTCTTTTATTTTGCCCCCCCTTACAAAAAATCCTGTGGATGCCCCTGGCATCCAATTTCGGTTTGTGCAGGTGCTTGTGAAATATCTAGGTAGGGTGTTCCAGTTTGAGCCCTGTTATAATGAAACTGCTGGATTGTTTTGGCTCCTTGGATGTGCCAGGATCTTCCCCTCTTGCTATGGTACTTTTACTCATGTTTGGGTAGTACCAGACTCCTCCATAAAGTTAACATGCTGGTCTCATCCCTGGTGAAAGGATACAAGTCAAGGATGAGAGCAGTGGAAGAGTGAAAAAGAGTTATCTGAGAGAAGCTCAGGTCTCACTACCATACAGCATCACACTCCTAACACGTGCTGCATACAAAGACCCCTTAGCACATAAGGAGAGTCTTCTCAATGTCAGGAGAGGCAACAGCTCCCTGAACTTCTTCCAAGCACTTCTCAACCTAGCAACCAAGCTAGCTCCAGCCCTACCTCAGGTACATAACATGTCTCCCAAATAACAAAACTCTTCCACATACTTAAGAGACTCACCAGCAAGTTCAATCCTTTCACGCCTAACAATCTCCACCTGCTCTCCCTGACAAGCCGCACACATAAAATCAGCATGATCTTGCAGTCTACTTCTAATACCACTACATCTCTTGTGCACCCATTTATCACAAACACTGCACAAGATGTAATTACTTCCCACACCTTTGTGGCAAACTGCACATGGCCACTCTCCCTCTCCTCTGACTGTACTGCCACCAACCCTAAAAGGGATTACAGAATCCCCCGAGCTAGACCTTACAATGAGATCATATAGCCCCGCTAGGTAACAGGAGGGCGCTACCCCTCCTGGCACGGCAGTCCCGGGCGCGGCTCGAACTCGCTACCCCCCGGTCCCAAGCTCGATGCTCTACCTCTGAGCCACCATGTCCCCACCACCAACCCTAGATATCATCACTTTTGTTTTATCTGCATTTACCCTTAAGCCCTTGTGCCTGTGCCCCACACCATCTCTCCATTTCTTAAATCTTTCCTCCGCCTCCTTTTCATTCTCTGCAATCAACACCAAACCATCAGCATACAACATCTCCCACGGGAGTCCATCTCTGAAGTCACGTGAGAGGACTTCAAGTACCATGATAAACAACAAGGGACTCAAAACTGACCCCTGATGCACACCAACATTCATGGAAAACTCATCACTCAAAACTCCATTAACTCTTACCTGGGTGTGAGCACCCACGTACATGGCCATAACCACCCTAACCAGCCACTCTTCCAACCCGAGCTTTCTCATTGCCCACTTCACTACCTCTCTAGGGACTCTGTCAAAGGCCTTTTCCAAATCGACAAAAACAAAATACAATTCCCTTTTCTTTCCAATATATTTTTCCTGAAGCTGTCGAACAATGAATATGGTATCAGTGGTCTCCCCTGCCTGGCATAAACCCAAACTGCATCTCATCAATATTCACTCTTTCTCTAATCATAACTTCTAGAACTCTCTCCATTACTTTCATTATCTGATCTAAGATAAGTTTATAATAATGCCCAGTAGCTATGGTAACCCAAGAAAAATAACAAGTAAGCCGTGAAAGTCTCATTTAAATGGAAAATGTGAAAAAGCTGCACTTGTTTGGTGATGGATTACTGAACAATGACAGTAATACCCACCTTGATTCCACACTGACTTAAATAAAACTACTACCGTTTCTGGCAGCCCAGTCATGGATGGCGGCTCACTTGGAGAACAGGTGGACACAGCCAGAGTTGAGAGTCACCAGCAGTTGCAACCCTTCACACCTGAAAACCATCCACATCACATTACTAACTCAAGGATGCTGTACTAGTCTATCATCTATCTATTGCCAGACACCATAATCCAATAACAGGTGGCTGTCTGACTCTTAGTTATTTTACACGGAGGGACACTAACCCTCCACCAACCCACTTGATGGGAAATAGAGAACATGTGTGGGTTGGTTATATATACAGTATATAGTTACCACCCAGTGTGTGAAAAGGGTATAGCAAGAGACCATGTACTTTTGAGATCAACTGTAAAAGAAACTATAGCTTAGACAATGAAGCATGGTTAATACTACTAACTTAATTTTTATAATAACCCTGACAGCAGGGTTAAGGAGCTGGAGTGTTAATTCCTGCTGCTTTCATGAGTGTATTAATCAAGGCAAATCCCTTTCCCATGTGGTAGGTGAAGGCACTCACCATCCACTCACATGATGTAGTGCTGCTCTCAAGTGTCTGCCCTTTCCTCTCCTCCAACCTTCTTTCCTTCAATCTTTCCTTGTCTGTCTGCCTATGGGTGACAATACACTCCCTCTTCTGTCTTTCTTTCCTTCATTCTTTCCTCGTCCTTCTGCCTGTGGGTGACTCTATGCTGAGTGACAAGCCATATAGTTTCCTGTACACCAGGAAATCATTTACTATGCTGGGTGGCAACCTTAAAACCAAATTTTGGCGCCTGGTGGTTTAGTGGGTAATTACGGCGCTCCAATCGGATTGAACCGGTGAAGGTTTATATCCAAGGGATGGTTAGGGTTTATTGCTCAGATAATGCCACTCAGGGATGAGTGAGGCTGGTCACTCTCATCTTAAACGTCAGGACCAACTTGCCTAGCCCCGGGCTCCTACGCTCCTCTGTGGGGCAACATAGGATTGGATGATGGATGGATCCCCTTCCTGTACTGAAGAGGACTACTGACTACTACTCTATGTACCTCATCAAGTTCTCATGTAAGCTTAATCTATCTATCTATTGCCAGACACCAAAATCCCGTAAGGGGTGGCCATTTGACTTTGAGTTATTTGTTTTACAGGGAGGGGCACTAACCCTCCACCAACCCACTTGTTGACACGTAGGGAGCACGTATGGTTTGGTTATATGGTTACCACCCAGCGTTGTAAATGGTTTCTTGGCTTACAGGAAACCATTTGGCTTGTCACTCCATGTAAAGCCACCTGTAAAAGAAAGAAAAGCAATAAGAAGTGACAAGAAAGATAGGAAAAATAGGAAGAGAGGAGGGCAGGCACAGAAAAAGAATGATAAAAGCTAAGGAAGAAGTAGGCAGCACTACATCAAGTGAGTGGATGATGGTCGCCACCACCTACCACTAAAATACACACTGTATATATTTTCCTGTACATATCTCTCCACCCCATCCTCGGTATACCCCTCCCGCTATCATATCAATGGCACTGAAAGGTTTATTTTTAGGAAAATTTTGAAGTGCCTTACTGCTACAATTCCTTTCAGTTAAACAAATACTTGTGGTGTCAGCCTGATCATATCACTCATATTGTTTATAAAGGTTCTAACATGCTTGCATGCATTCGGCCTTGGTCATCGAATGGCAGCTCTCCACACTGCTTTATTTCTGGCAGCCTCCCTGTTCAGTCCCTTATCCCTGAGGTCACACTCTATGACCTCATGCCAGGCCTACATCAGTCTGTCTCTTACAACCCTATCCCTGATGCAATACACACTATTAATCATGTACCTGATGTTATATTTCTATCTTTTATCCTTAAATTAATTTTGAATGGCAAAAACTGATATAACAACAAATACCATGCGTGTGTAAGTTGAATCAGTTCCTCTGCCTCATCGTAAATCACAAGTTTGTGGTAAAATATTTGATGGGCCATCAAATATCCAGCTGTCCAAATTTAACCTGGCATAAACTGCAATTCTGCTGTAATGTCCTTTTACTTTAGTGTTAACTCCTTCAGTCCCAAGACATAGTTTTGCTTATCCCTTCTACTTTTTTTTTCTTAACCTCTTCTGTCCCAGGGCATATTTTTGCTTATTTCTGTTAATTTTTTTCTTTTTTGATCATTCTTTCCTCTTCCTTCTGTCTATGGATAACTTTACACTCCCTCTTTCTTTCCTCTTCCTTCTGCCTATGAGTGACTCTACACTGAATGACAAGCCTGGACACCAGGAAACCATTTACTATGCTGGCTGGTAACCATACAACCAAATTATGGCACCTGGTGGTTTAGTGGGCAATTAAGGTGTTCCAATTGGATTGAGCCTGGGGAGGTTTATATCCAAGGAGTGGTTGGATTATTGCTCACATAATGCCACTCAGGGATGAGTGAGGCTGGTCACTCTCATCTTAAATGTCAGGACCAACCTGCACAGTACCAGGTTCTTACGCTCCCCATGGGGCAACAGAGGATTGGATGATGGATGAATGGATTTTTTTTTTTTTTTTTTAAAGATATTGATGTAGTGCTGCCTACCTCTTCATTCATTCTTTTTCTGTGTCTGGCCTTTTCTCTCCCTGTTTCTCCCATATCTCCTGACACTTTTTATTACTCCTCTTTCCATTTCAGGTGGTTTAATACTGAGTGACAAGCCTAATAGTTTCCTGTATGCCAGGAAACATTTACAATGCTGGGTGGTAACCATATAACCAACCCGAACACGTTCCCTACATGTCAACAAGTATGGCAGAGGGTTAGTGCCCTTCCTCATAAAACCATGAACTCAAAGTCACGGCCACCCCATACAAGATTATGTGTTTGGCTACAGATATAGATACTGTACAGGCTTCAACAACAACTTCAGTACTTCAAGGAGTTATCAGATAAATATAAGCCTATCGCACTAGCAAAAGTAGCCGTGCTAGTAATTTTAATTATACAGGTTGACATTCAAAAATCCGGCAACCTCCGGACCTGAGGAGTGCCGGATTTTCGAAAATGCCGGATTTTTTATGGTTATATATGCTGTATATATTTAACAGAAAATTACTACCTGTACAGTCCTTTAAAGAAAAAAAATAAAACACTAAATGAAAAGCAAATGAAATTTTAATGTTCACCAACTAAATAAAATAGTTCTACACAATTTTAATGACATGTTCCACAAATGGTTCGCACAGACACGCCGCTATTAAGTTTTTTTTAGCATTTCCACTTTCTCTGCGATCGACAACGCACGATGTTTACGTTTTACGCCACCTCTTTTCTTTGCTGAATCCATAATGGGGCTATACAGCAGCAAATAAATGATAAAATGAGAAGGAATGAGCAGAAATGCCTGTTAGCAGGTGCAAGCAAGACCCAACAGCTGATTCTGGAGTACAGCGCCATCAAAACATAAACGGCACCTCCAGAAAACAGTGGCGCACCAACACGGTAAATTTGAAAATGCGCTCTGAAATCCATGCCGGAAATCTGAAGGAACCGGATTTTCGATGGCCGGATTTTTCAATGTCAACCTGTATTTATGACTTTTTATCAACTGCAGGCTGAAAATAATCACTAGGGCAGGAAAATAATAATCAATTTTTGTACATGATTATAGCTTGTCACTTCCTCCCTTGCAAAATCAACAGTCCTAATGGTCTCGTATATTGATGTATGTTCTACCCTGACAACACCCTTACCCCTTACAGTCAAGTTGATGCTTGTGTGGAGTCAGACTGTACTGCTTCTTGCACTCACTCCTGTCTCATGACAAAAACTCAACACATTCCTGGCAACCATGACTTCCTTTATTTGGGGAAAGTGGTCCAGTTTGTGTGTGTGTGTGTGTGTGTGTGTATTTACCTATCTGAAGTATACAGGAATTGAGCTAATCTCGTGTTGTCCAGTCTCCATATCGACATTTATCTAGTCTAGTTTGAAACACATGAATATTTTTTGCCTGAACAAATTGGACACCTCCTCCATAGGTCCTGACGGTATCCACCCTAACCTTCTCAAGTACTTTAGTCCTTTGCTGGCATATCCCCTGCTGCTGATCTTCCGGGAATCTTATACCCAAGGAACTCTTCCACAAATCTGGAAACAATCTGATGTTATACCTGTCTTCAAAAAGGGTTCTAGATATGACACTCTTATGTACAGACCTATTTCTCTTACATCACTGTGTGTCAAAACCATGGAGCGCATCATCATTAAAATTCATTTATGAGTATACTAAATCCAACGAACTTCTGACCAAGGATCAGTTTGGCTTCAGACCTGGATGATCAGCAGAGGATCAACTTATCATTGCCTATAATGAAGTTATCAACTGGTTAGATACTGGCTGCAATGTGGATATAATCTACTTCGACTTTTCTAAGTCATTTGACGTTGTATGCCATGATATCCTATTTGTCAAACTGCAAAACCTGGGTATCAGGGGATGTTTATTGGACTGGATTAGGGATTTCTTGCTGGATAGCGAAATGAGAGTTGTTGTCAATCATCATCATACCAACCCAAGGAGGATACTAAGCAGTGTTCCACAGAGCTCAGTCCTTGGGCCCCTCTTGTTTCTCTTGTATGTCAATTTTCTTAATGATGTTAACTCACCCACGAAAATGTATGCAGATGATCTCAAGCTGTATGTAAATATCAAGCTAGATACAGACCAGAACACTGTCAATAATGTGACTACCTGCCAAGCAGATATTAACACTCTCGCTAGGGTCTCTAAATCTTGGGGTTTATCCATGAATACTGATAAATGTGTACACCTGAGATTTACCTGTAAAAATATCCCATGGGAAGAACTTGGCCACTCTGGTATGTACTACTTGAATGATCTACCTATTCCTCAGAGGAACTCTGTATCTGACCTGGGAGTGCTGATTGATTCTTCACTTAAATTTCACCAACATATTTCAAACTTGGTTCATAAAGCAGGGTGTCCCTGTCAAACAGTATTTTGAAGTCCACAGTAAATCGTGACGCCACATTCATGATCCCCCTATATATCTCCCACATCCGTCCACTGCTGAAGTACTCCTCGTGGAATCTAGGGTACATAGGAAACCTTAGGCTACTGGAATCAGTACAGCATCGTTGGACAAAGTCTATACAGGGGATTGAAAGCCTCGACTATGAGAGTAGATTGAGGGCTTTGAACTTATTCTCTGTTCAAGGGAGAATGCTTTGACATGACATCATCAAATACTGGCAAATATTTCATGGAAACTCTTCATTGACTCCAGATGATTTGTTTGCCCGTCCTCTTTACGATACTACTCGGAGCCACCAGTTCAAGATTGCCCACTCCAGATGTCACCTTGACATGCGTAAGAGATTCTTCAATATCAGATGCGTATCACTCTGGAATTCCCTTCCCGACTCTATTGTTTCTATTCAGGACCTAGATTCTTTTAAAGCATCTCTCACTTCCCATCTTGGTGACTCCATGTTCCAATTCCATTAACTGTACATGGTATTTCTTTCTTGTCCTCTTGCTTTCTGCCCCTGTCCTCCCACTTCACTTTCAGCAAGTAGTTACTTCCTAGATGCATATGGTGCACCTTCCAGCCTATATCTTTGCTTTGTTCTTTCTTACTTATTTCCTGTTTTCTGTGGGCTGGTGCATCAGCAGTGTGTGGCTTCCGTGGGGCCTTCCTTTGGGCAGGTGCAGGGTCCGGGAAGCCCACCAGGTGAGATAACCTCTAGGTCTAAGTCATTCCAAATACTTATGCTTCTATTCGGGAAACTGAAACTTTTAAGATCATTAAGACATCTAGCTACTTTTCCTCAACTTGAAGTCATGACCTCTTGTTCTTCCATCATCCAACACAAAAAGATCCTCTCTATCCACCCTTTCCAATTCTCTTACATTTCTTAATATTGTGATCGTCACCACTTTCCCTTTTCTCTCGCAGTGATGGTAACTTCAGTTTTTCCGATCTCTCCTTGTAGGCCAGTTCCCTTAAGCATGGTATCATCCTCACTGCAAAAATCATACTTACTTAAATGCTACTGAGCGTCTGTAGTGCCACTAACTTTTGTCTTTTCTGTAATTACACGGGTTTACAGTTGTCAGTCAGCGATTTTTAAGCAGGCTGCCAGTGCTCGCCGTCTGCATTCACTTTACTTTAGAGGAAGGGAGAGAGGATAGTCGCCACCGCTCACACCAGACGACTGTATTCAATTGAGAAAGAGCTAAATTGACACCGAAGCTGATCTTCTACCATCTGGGAGCTTGTCTTCTTTCGTCACTGCAATATAGCCTGGTGATGGTAATGGCCGGGCTGCTCAGGCTCTAAGGTATGGCTCGTTCACGGGGCCATGGACGTGGTCATGGCCGGGGCAGAGGTATCTCCTCTGACTCACACGATTCCCTGTCCTAGGCTCAAGCCGTTAGCTCTGCTGGTGCATCCACGCCTGCTTCCTCTCACACTGACCAACTGTCTCCTTCACCTTGTGGTGCATGTATGATAGCTGTGATAATTGGTTACACCCTAAAGCTATGTGTCTGGGTCTTCCAGAGAGATCGATTGCTGATATTATAAGACTCGAGGGTGAGGGAATTCTGTTTGTATGTCTGAAATGTAGAGTTAATGGGAGGGCCGCCAGTTCACCTACCCACCCCAGTTCCCCTAGCAGTCAAGGTGCTGCAGCAGTTGATGGAACAATCAAACAGATGTCAGAGATGGTCCTAGTGTTATGTGTCACGGTCCAGTCTCTCTCAGGTCAGCTGGCTAACTTCCAGCAATCTGTTACCACACTGTTGCATACTCATTGATCAGCATCCCCAGTGCCTCCTGCCCCACCAGAATCTTCCCCCAATGGTGAGGCTGTAAGACTCACTATTCGTGAGGAGGTGAGGGAGATGTGGGACAGAGAACTCCCAAATGCTGATCTGAACCTAGTAGATTCCAAATTCAAGGACATCTCCCGCTTTCTGTTGAACAAATAACTTAATATTGAAACTGTTGTATGCATTGACCGGGACACAGGCATTTTTCATGGTAATATTGCTGATGATACAGACAGGAAACTATTGCTTTCTAGATCTTCCCAACTGAAATATTCTGCTTATGGTGCCATCTTTATACATAGAGATCTGGCCTACAAGCAGAGGCAGGAGCTCCTCCATGGAGCTCCTCGAACTCTGGAGTTTCCCATCCCGACCCGGCACCAGTTGTCAGTCACCCCTCTGCTAGGTCAGAATCCCCCTCTCGGGAGCCTGACGCTGCAACTCATGCTGCCCATCAGCCATCTCAAGGTGTCACTCCCGGAACAGCTGGTCCCGTAGTCAATAGTGCTCCTTTAAACTCGTAAGTCCGTGTCGGAGTCGAATGGATCCTTTTTTCTCCATTTGCATCTCCCATGTTAATGTTAACTCCATTGTCAATAAATTTAATTTTTTTTTTTTTTTTTTTTTTTTTTT
>JAGKTI010017204.1:6376-18725 GCA_018397915.1 Birgus latro | reverse complement strand
GCCGACACATGCAAGCATGTTGGAGCCTTCAAAAACGAAAACGAAAATGAAACTCAGCATGCTAAATGGTTTCCTGGTATACAGGAAACCATATGGCTTGTTACTCAGTGTAGAGTCACCTGTAGATAGAAGGATAAGAAAAGAATAAAGGAAAGAAAGAGAAAAGAGGAAGAGAGGAAAGAAGGAAGGAAAAGAGGAAAGAAGGAAGGAAGAGAGGAAAGGGTTGGCACCTGAAAGCAGCACTACAATGAGTGAGTGGATGATGAACATCCCCATCTTATATAGGAAAACTTGACATGCTCTCAAAATTCAAACCATATGCAACCCGATCCTCTTTTTCTATGAGTTCCTACAACAGAAAAGGTTGCAGAGTGCGAGGAGTGGCTGAATCGGCAGAGGGACGGCCTGCAGTCCTAACAGACCCAAGTCTGAATCCCTGTTGGAGCAGAGAACAGTTTAAGGATTTGAATTTCATAAAAGCACACTTTCCTGATCTACCAGAAGACCAGCTGATATGTCACAGAAGTACCCCTGCTTATACCAATGCGCCAGTCCTGTATGAGACAGCCCTAGCATGTATTCAATACGGATGACGGGTGTCAGCACCGAAGTGGTGACATGTGGAGGTGTAGGAGGACTACTGGGCCTTGGGATAGGCCACTGCCCCTGACAAGTAAGGCCCTGAAGCCTTTGCCCAGAGTCAGACACATTAAAAAAGTATTTCTCATCATTATCATCACCATCTACAGTACTTCGTAATTCCCCCTCAAAGAAAGGGTAAGGCAGAGAGAGAGAGAATTACCAAAGATGATAGCTACCTAAATGTATACTCAGCACAAAAACTGCAGACATTTGCATCTTCACTAGTATATATACAGTACAGGGTTGTACACTAAAATATCTGTGCAACTATCCTACACATCATATCATATACAGTACTGTAATCACAGGCAACTTCTGCCCACAATACCAGCACTATGAAACTTGAAAAGACAGTACTGTATAGCAGTCCTCAAAAACTAAATACTACAACATTATGTGTCAATAAGACAAAAGCAACTATTCAGTATATCATCCTCATCATTTGGACCTCCTTTCCCACCCTAGGGCAGGGTGAGGAGTAGCAACGTCCAGACAGCCTATATTTGCCCAATCAATGTGCCACACTTCCATTCATTTACCATTCAAGCCCACAGAATCCTGGCTTCATCAGACAGGCCAAAAAATTTCACCATGTTCTATAGTTTCACATATACCTGATATAACTATTTAACTCTCTGCCAGTCCACTCCACAAATTATCAAAGCATACACCTTAAAACATACACAGTACTACCCATTACTTTGCACATCCAATTACATAATATGTTCTACGAGCAAACAGGCCCATAAAAATAAGTTTATTTCCTTCAACAAAATACTGTATTCCATGACACTCACAAGATACAGGAAATCTGTATTATTCACCATAAAATAAAGAAGTTTTCTGAAGTCCACCAGGTTCACATTCAGACAAACCAGGGATAACAACAACAACAAAAACTACTACTACAACTACAATAACTACTACTACTACTACAGTTACACTCCATTAATTTCAAATAAACTACCTGACATTTCACTCTTGAAGTTATGTTTTGCCTACTATAATCCATCCATCATCTAATCCTGTGTTGCCCCATAAGGAGTGTAGGAGCCCGGGGCTAGGCAAGTTGGTCCTGACATTTAAGATGAGAGTGACCAGCCTCACTCATCCCTGAGTGGCATTACGTGAGCAATAAACCCCAACCATCCCTTGGATATAAACCTTCACCGGCTCAATCCGATTAGTACAGTTCAATAAAAACAGTCACAGACTACAAAAACAATTAAAGAATCTGTAGCTAATTCAAGAATGAACAACTAACCTTTGCTCTCAGGACTGCATCAATCAAATCTTGACAGGACAAACTATGCAGACACAACATGAGGGATGTCCTGGCTGAGTCTAGCACTTCAATCAAATGAATGAGTGAGGAGCTTCTCTTCAGACTGCTCGAGAGGCTTGGTAGTGAACTGGATGTCTCATTGGTCAAGGATGATCTTGTGTATAGAGGGGAAAATGTACCTGTTTTTACTTCACAACAGTGACTGTCATTCCTCGAATCAACTTTGAGAATGCTTGTGTGAGGAGAGTTATTTACTGATCCAAACACTTCATCTTTAAAATCATGTCTTATGATACCCTGATCAGGGAAGAAAACTACCTGTGAGAATGTCTTTATCTCATCACAGGTCATATTCCTGCACACCTTGCAGACAGACCAGTATATTTTCTTCAGGCATATGAAAGCAATTTTACCGAAAGCTATAGCACCCAGGACAGAGATGGTGTATTTATAACAGGACATGCTGAGTTACGATATAAAGTTGATTAAATAAAGTTGTGGCAAACATAAAATTTCTTTTATGACAAAAATATACTTAAGTGCTTCCTTTAACTCTGCACTTTAAAATTGTTTAGCAATATGCCACAGATATCTTTATTCAGCAACAACACTTCAAAGTTGTGTTTCAATTAATCTGCTGACAAACTGTCACAACTGTATAGTTTAGTTCATCACTGCAGTGCACCGTCAAAAGTGCTTTGTTGCAAAAATGGGATCACCAAGATATTCTCAACTAAGTTTCTTAACAAGAGCACTTTCCACCAAGGCACTTCTCAGTTAGAGGGAAGGACTAAGCAATTCTGCACCATGACAGCAAAAGTTCCTTCATCACAAGACATTAAACATCACGCTCAACTATGCATTCCTCAACCGCCTGTAGTAAGCTGGGGTTCTCCAGTGCTGCTGCAACTCTCTCCTTGTCGTTGATTTGCTTGTTCACTGAAATGTTACAATAATATTTAGCTAGTTGCTTCAACTATCAAAGGCAAACTTCAAAAATGCATTTGGAAATTTCTGAAACTGCATTAATTAACCTGTAAATTACCACCATACATTATGAGCCGTTTCCAGGAATGACGAACATCTTGGTAGTCAGAAAATGTTATACAGCACTATTTATATTCAGGAATAATTAAATGCAACCATACTGTATATCATCACAACCCTCTCTCTTTCACAAAAATCACTGCTCCTTACAAGATTTATAAACATACCGGTAATATACACCTAAGATCCATCCATACTAATAATACATCACTATACATTGGCCTAACTACAGGGTATATCAAGCATATAAAACATGTGTCAGATGGCAAAAAAAAGTACATCATTGCAGTAGAATGTTAACAGACATAACAAAGAAATAAAGCATATATGGTACAACAAGAGTTAAACACAAATCAAAATTATTTTTTTCTTTTTGGAGTTTTATGCCGTGTCCCCTTCTTTCAATAACAGCTAAGGCGTTGCCCCTAGGTAGAGAACTTAGATTTGGAGAGAGTAGCATTTTATGACCAGATGCCCTTCCTGATGTCTACCAATGACCCTTGGGTGGATCATTGGTAGACATCTAGAAGGGAATCCGGTCATAAAGTGCTGCATGTTCCAAACTGGCAAAGGTAAATCCATATATGGTACCAATTTGATTAACATAATTATCTTCAATATAAAATGAAAATCCAACATACATACATTAGTTAATATGAATAATGCAATAATCAAAGCCTGGATGTTAAAATGCCAATGTCACTATGTTTTCCACCTGAGTCCAGTTTCTGTTTTTGGCCACACACCATCCTCAGTGAAGCACAGTATTTCCCAGTGATGATGGCCATCATCCATCTCCTATTTACATTTGAACAAAAACTGTCAACAAAATAATGCACACATATATAAGCCCCTTCCTCCCACTTCCATGCTAATCCACTGATGATACAGAGCCATCCTCAATTAGACGAACTATAATCCTTTTCTCCCACATCCATGATGATCTACTGGTGATACAGAGCTATAATCAATTAGACTTGAAATACATACTCGTAATGTTATGCCTTTAACTTACCATCACCAAGATCATGGATGCCAAAAAAAATACAGTATCGTATACAGCTGCACCAAGTTTGACTTGCAATATTTATGTGATGCCTCGTAACTTACCATCATCCTCAATATCATGGGTGCCAGGAGAAACAGTGATGTCAGCCTTGAATGAATATGGGAGGCATCGACTCAGCTTCACTCTTATGCACAATCCAATAAGCGTAGCCAGGGAGCAATGGGGTACAGTTGGCACAAACTCTATGCTTATCAAGAACTTCTCATCCTGAAACCTCTTAACCTGTGAAAGTAACACAAAATAGTATACAGAATTATTAATATTACTGTATTATTATTATTGTTATTACTGCCATAAGGTGCTAAATGTACAGCCAGAGGAGCACAAGTATGCTCTCGTTTTACGATGAGGAGAGGATGCATTTGAAATAATCAACTGCATAATGATTTATTGCATATCACATTAATTATAACACGGGTTCAATGGGGATGCATTTTTACCCAAGGGTCACCCACCCAACAAAGTCTAAAAACATGTTCATATTTTTAAACATACAACACTTGAACTTGACCTTCCTTTTAAATAAGTTCAAGCCAAGTCGGAAAAAAGGACTTACAATACAGTACCTGAACTTGTTTTATCAGGTCTCTCCAAACAGTGAAAATCAGATACTGATATTTATGCCTACTCACCTTAATTCCTTCTTCTCGAATGACATTTAGATCTTCTAAAGTCTCCTCTTTCTCTGGGTCTCTGATAGTTCGCAGTATGTCTGAAAATGGGAAGAAAGTATGTGGTAGGTGAAGGCGCCCACCATCCATCCACCTGCTTGAAATAATTCAGGTGACTTTACAATGAGTGACAAACAAAATGGTTTCTTGTAACCATTTAGTAGGCTGGGTGGTATCCGTATAGCTACCGTAACCAACAAATGGACATCTGGTTGTCTGGTGGGTTGAGCAAGCTAACTGGATGTTGCCCATAAGAATTTAGAATGTCTGGGACTTACTGATCACATAAAGCTACTCTGGGGCCAGTAACTGGTCAACCTCACCTTAAATGAGTAGTTTAGCTCCACCCTCTACCCTCCTGATGAAATAATAAAGGACGTCTAAAAGTACCACTGTATTAAGTTTATTAAAATGAGCAGTAGTGAAGTTACATACTGCATGGAAAAAATGGCTAATGGAAAGAAAATAGTGAAATAATAATGGAGGGGTGTTGTATGGTAGCTATTACGAATAGGTACATTTGCTACAAAAGTGTCAAGAGAGATTTTGTGTATGCCAATATGACACACCAGACATATGACTGTGGGATATGGTAAAGGAAGTGCAGGCATATAGATGGTAGTCCTGTCTACCACAAAGTTGGCAGGTAGCCTACAGTAGTAAAAAAAAGAAATATCTTGTCACTGGCATCATAGAACAATAGCATAATCTAATGTTCTTTTACTCAGTTTCCTTTAACACATAAACCGCAATGTACATCATGTGCATTCTGAGGACGGCAGCATTCATTAAGTCCCATAACTTTCTCCCTACTCTCTGAAAGGAGGATGGTGGGCTGCAAGAGAAAGGCAACTTCAGCCTTAATTCCACCAGGTTCATATTCTTATGACTCTGGAGCCAAAAAAGAACACAAAGTACACATAAACAGTTTGTGCTGTTAATGTTTAATGTTGTACAATATGTGACAGGATGCACCCAAGGGAAAAGTGCCAAGATAAGTCAAAATTCTGGTAGGTCAGAAATGCCAGAGCCACATACATTCCAGCTTATCATCATTTCACTGTACATCAGTCAATACCTTAAGGCATTATACTATACTAATTTAATCTTATTTTTAAATTATAATGTGTCTGAGCTGTGAGTCCCCCCCCCCTTAAATGGGAAACAGATTTTGGCAATGATAACAACACAACAATGGTGATAAAAGGTGCATAATAAAATGTTAGGGGTCTTGTTTATGAGGATATGGATACAGGTGACTGGAATACCATATATGAATGTTACTGTGAGGAATTTTAATAAAATTTATTTTATCAGTAGTGGTAGGTGGTGGTGACCATCATCCACTCACTTGATATACAGTAGGCACGGAAGGTATTGGCGTTTTTTTGCCGACATCATTCTTCTTCGCGTTAAGTGAAGTAGGGTCAATACTACCCTCCCCTGTGATGCGAAATGAGCTGACGCTTTTTCAACGGGAGCTGGCAACCCTGCTTGATAGGTTTGGCATCACAGGAGCAGGCTCAGTAATGTTTGGGCAGCCACAGGAGGAGGATTGTCTCTGTGTGTGATGCACCACGAGGGCATGTTTTGACTCAAATAACACAGTTATTTGGTTACCTACCACATTCTCATCATGCCTAAAACCCACAAGCAAGGACAAACGTGTGGAAGTGATTACTTTATACAAAGCTGGCCACACACTCCCATTTATTGCAAATCAGATGGTGTTAGACTGAGGACAGTGCAGAGACTGGTGAAGCGGTTCAAGGACAGTGGGGAGGCCATTCCTCCCACTCCACTTCCCAAGCCTGGGAGACCTCGTAAGACAACCTTCAGGACCCGTCAGCTGATCTCAAGGCAAGTTAGCAAGGATCCAAGGCTAACAGCACGGGATTTAAAAGAAACGAACCCACAGTTGCTGGCAGATGTGTCTGTCAGAAGTGTGCAGCAGCTGTTGCATGACGATCTGGGCTACAGGAGTTTTTGTGCTCGTAAAAAACCACTGCTAACTGCACTTCAGAAGAAAAAGAGAGTAAATTTTTGTAAGAAATATCTTGCCTGGAGTGAGGAGCAATGGAAAACTGTGCTTTGGAGTGATGAGTCAACATTTACTGTCACTGGTACCCCTTCATCACGAGTGTACCGCAAACCAGGCAGTGACCCCCTGGATCCTAAGTACACTTCCAAGTTTGTTAAATACCCAGCCTCACTCATGGCTTGGGGCTGCTTTACATATTATGGTGTTGGTAGGTTGGTAATTCTACCTGCAAATGAAAAAGTGAACCAGAACAATTATTTGGAGCTCTTATGTGATGTTTTAAGTGACTCTTTTGATAAAACCAAGGCAAGAGTATTTATGCAAGATTCTGCCCCTGCACATGTTGCAAAGTCAGTGAAACAGTGGCTAACAGACTGTGAGGTTCCCTTTATTCGAGATTGGCCCGGAAACAGCCCAGATATCAATCCCATTGAGAATTTATGGGCGCACATGAAGCGGCAGCTGCGTAGTATGGACACATCATCTTTGCCTAAACTTGAGGCTGCAGCTATGGAGCAGTTTTAGTCCGTCTGTTCTGCAAAACTACGCCATCAGTCTCCCCAGACGCCTTAAGAAGATAATAAAGGTGAAGGGGAATGCCAGTAAATACTAAATTCAATGGTGAGTGTTAATTTATTTGTTTCTCCTTGCTAACCACAAGAATGTTTTCTTTTTTTAAGATGGCGTCAACACTTTCCACGCCTACTGTAGTGCTGCCTACTTCTTCCTTAGCCTCTATCATTCTTTTTCTGTGCCTGCCCTCTCTCTTCTTATTTCTCTCAACTTTCCTTTTCTGTGCCTGCCCTCTCTCTTCTTATTTCTCCTAACTTTCCTGTCACTTCTTATTGCTTTTCTTTCCTTTACAGGTGGCTTTACATTGAGTGACAAGCCAAATGGTTACTTGTAAGCCAAGAAACCATTTACAGTGCTGGGTGGTAACCATATAACCAAACCATATTTCCTTTTCTGTGCCTGCCCTCTCTCTTCTTAATTCTCCCAACTTTCCTGTCACTTCTTAATGCTTTTCTTTCCTTTACAGGTGGCTTTACATTGAGTGACAAGCCAAATGATTACCTGTAAGCCAAGAAACCATTTACAGTGCTGGGTGGTAACCATATAACCAAACCATATGTGCTCCCTACATGTCAACAAGTGAGTTGGTGGAGAGTTAGTGCCCTTCCCTGTAAAACAAATAACTCAAAGTCAAATGGTCACCCCTTACGGGATTATGGCGTCTGGCAATACACAGATAGATATTTTATCAGTTAATTAAAATAGCAATGCAGCCTTAGTAATCTTGCAAGAGCATAAAGTTTATAAATACACTTGATGTATTCCATCATATTACCATAAACTGTTCCTGCCACTTCCAACAATTTGGAGTCGTCACCACTGTTCATTCTTCTCACTGAGTCTGCACCTGTTGATGCAAGAATAAAATGTTTTACAACTACTACTACTACTATACTAATAATAATAACAGTAGAGTGGTAATAATAATAATACTGTAATAATAATAATAATAATAGCCAAAACCGGCAAGAAAAACAACAGCCTACATATACCGTAATAAATTATAAAATGGTGTTATGTACATCATGTCACTTAATGATGCATTAAGGAGCTTAATGTACATTTTTCCCCTCTCAGTCTATCATATAACTACACATGGTACAATATGCAGGACAACAGAAATGTAAAATGGAAAACTTTACCATATCTCAGACACACGACAAACTTATAGCTACACTTCCTAGTGCATCAGAAGTAGACCCTTATGGATATAGTTGTGTGGAATACCTGAAATTACTAGACCACCAGGTGTCCTAAAAAAAAAAAAAAATGTTTGAGGGCAATGAGGCTAATGCAAGCCATCAGCATACAACATGAAGGGTCACCTCTGATTCCCCTGTATGCAACTGAGAAGTCCAATAAAGTGAAAAGTACTCACATATGAGAGGGGAAGTGTTTGCTAATTATGGCATACTGTACTGTGTACCAATGTCATTCTGCAGATGTAACTTCTGTTTACTAAAAACACAAATTAGAAATTTATATGAAAACACTGTGTGGCCATGCCAGGATGGTCATTAAGGTTAAAATCACACAAATTACATTTAAAAAACATGGAAAAACATACAAACCTGTCACCACACTACATGTGGTCGAAATATTATTTGCCAGTCCCAGAATAAACATATATGCCAGAAAAACTGCTTGCTACAGTTGTCTAACCAAATGTTGATGCAAGACAGACTTTTTTTTTTTTTAATTATCATTATGCCCTAATTGCAACTCCCCACTGGTTGAAAAGACTGGTAACTCGTCAACCAAAACTACCACCTTTGTCCTCATGACCAATTTTATCCTCACATACTATCTATGGGGTTAATACCTTCTCTGCCCGTCCTTCATCTCTGCATCCTTTAGATTTTCCACAGCATCCACAGTTTCCTTTACACCCCTTCAAGTCTCTTCATCTTTCACTTCTATATGGCTTCCAATGTTGTTTTATTCTGCCAATCATTCACTATCCTCTCACCATCGCAGACATACTACCAGAGTTTCCCTACAGTACATCTTCAAGACTTGTGAACAAATCACACGTAAAACACCAATACCAAGAAAAAAATATATAAGCGAAGAAATCTTGCTAATTACACTTTTCTTGCCAGTATCTTTGTGCACGACTACCTCCAGGCTCCAATGTTGTTTGTATACACAGAGCGATGTTTTCACCACGGACCAGGTAGTCAGTGATAATAACTACTTTGCTCTAAAATTTCCCTCTCCCCATTTCGAGTACTGAAGAACAATGAATTAAAACTACACTATGATACTTGTCACGAAATGCAATGGGAAGGAGGTACAGCCGTGCGAAAAACGTTCGTTCGTTCGTTCAAAGATTTCTGCACCTATAGTGCACGCCGGGCCATACATTAGCCCGGTCAGTGGAGTGTTGGCTGATTAAAAGCAATAGTAAGGGGGAAGACAGGGCCTGGGGAATGCCCAGCACACACGCCCTGTCTTCTCCTGGCTTTGTGGTGTGTGTGCGAAAAACGGAAATCCAGTCCAAGTCATGGGGAGAGGTTGCCAACCGGATAGTACCCGAGTTTCTTTGACAAATGCATAAAAGTGAGAAAATGGTCACATTGCACATGCAAATGGCAAGCCTTTGCATATTTGAATCAATGAACGCAATACCGTACTCCTTTCGCTTTATCTTAGCCCAGATTTTCCTTTTGTGCCTTGTTTCATGTAGCTCAGTGGTTACATCACTTTCCGTATCACCTCGTGCGCAGCACTCAAGATGAGAAGTATAATATTGTTTACTTGGTGTTACATAGTAGGGTAGTACTCTGTAGAGTATTCCGGCTGGCATGTGTCATTTTGGTCGGTGTCAAGCAACACATCTTTGATTTCTTTCAAGACAACTGCTCTCATCGTATCACGTGTCTCACTGCATATAGAGGCTTAAAAAACTGATCGTCCCTGCCTCATATATCTTGGATATATATTATGAAGGGGGTGTTAACTTTGCTTGTTAACTCTGTGTGCACTGAGCCACCCATAAATGTTAATCCTGGAGACTACGAGGTAACTATTTCCTTGGTTTCAGTTGCAATTCCCTGTACCATTCCTTCATCATCCACCAAAATTTCAATCTTGCTTTTGCCCTCCAAAGGTCATAGAAGCAGAGAGTTGGGGTGAAGGTAAGGGAGAAGGAAGGGAAAGGGAAAGGAGAGGGAAAAGTATAATAAGAGCCAAGGCAAAGAGAAAGGAAGGAGAAAGGGAAGGGAAATGAGAAAGGGAGGAGAAGGGGATAGAAGAGGGAAGAAAGGGACAAGAGGAAATGGGGTGAAATAGTGGAAGAGGGAGGGGAAGGGGAGTGGGAAAGGGAAGAGAAGAGGGAAAGGCAGGAAGTTGGGAGAGGTGGGGTGGGAGGGAAGAAGGGAATGGGGACTGGAGGAGAGGGGAAAGATTAGGGAAAACGGAAAATTCGGGAAGGAAAGGGGAAGGGAAAAAGGAGAGGGAAGGAAAGGGAGGGGGATAGATAGTAATAGGGAAAAGTGGGTCAATGGGATGGAAAGGGAAGGAAAGAAAGGGGAAGGGAAAAGGAGAGAGAAAGGAAAGAGGAGAGGTTTGTGTTTTGTCTTCCTCTTCTGTGTTGGGACTGTTTTACCTCCCCCCCCTTCTCTCTCATGCCCTAACCCAGGTGAAAGCCAAACCCCCCAGGCCAACTCAACTCCTTCAAAACAAATTCTTTCTGAAAGCAATAACGCGGTTTGTCAGACACTTGGCTTGTCGACTCTCATGCCATTTAAAATTTCACCTCAAATTTACGTTATCTCAGACTCACGCTATTTCTGTCTATCTACAGCCACACGCAATTGTCTTGTAAGGGATGGCCTTTTGTTTTTGAGTTAGTTGTTTTACGGGGAGGGGCACTAATCCTCCGCCAACCCACCTGTTGACACGTAGGAAACACGTATGGCGTGGTTATATGGTTACCATCCAGCGTTGAAAACGGTTTCCTGGCTTACAGGAAATCATTAGGCTTGTCACTCAATGTAAAGCCATCTGAAAAGGAAAGACGAGTAAGAAAAAGTGGCAGGAAAGGTGAGAGAAACAGGAAGTGAGGAGGACAAACAAACAAAAAAGTGAAGGAAGAAGTAGCCAGCACTACGTCAAGTAAGTGGATGATGGTCGCCACCACCTACCACATTTCACACACGTTATTTCAAACTCTGGCTATTTGAAAGTCTCGCGCTCTTTCAGATTTTCACGCTGCTTCAGGCCTGTAGCCAGGGGGAGGTCGAGAGGGTCGGAAGACCCCCCTCCCCACCTACCGAAAGGTTCACTTTCTCACCAATGAAAAAGTCATTCTCCACTGTTACGAAGTTTTGTGCTGCTTTTAAACGTCGCTTATGCACACACCCAGACCCCCATAGCAAACATGCAGCAGACCCTTGACCAACCAGCTGCGATGCAAGTCCAGATTCAGCAGAAAAAGACCCCTCCCCCTCCAAAAGTCTGGCTACGGGCCTGAAGTCTCACGCTATTTGTAAATCTCGCGCTGTTTCAGAATCTTACGCTGTTCCATTCTTAGACAATGTCAAATTCACGCTATCAATATCTCAGACTATTTCACACCCGTGCTATTTGAAAATCTCACGCTGTTTTAAACATACCTTATTGCAAACATCCAGTCTTTTTTTTATTTTTTTATACTGGAGCGTAGAGGTCCGGGGCTAAGTTACTCACTCCCGATATTTAGGGAGAGGGTGACCAGCCTTGGTAGCCCCTCTGGCATTATGTGACCAATGCCCTCCAACCTCCCCTTGTGAACACCATCCGATTAGAGTCCCGTAACCCACTAGACCACCAGGCGTCATTTGGTTATATGGCTACCACCCAACGCAGTAAATGGTTTCTTTGATTAGAAGAGACTATTTGGATTGTCACTCAGTTCAGAGCCATCTTACTGAGTGGATGGTAAGTGCCCTCACCTTCAATAAATTCAGGCCATTTCTAATTATCGACCTTTCAAACTCCTTTTTCGACACCTCTTAAGCACTGAGAGAGAGAGAGAG